>JNEY01000222.1:225347-237649 GCA_020875895.1 Aphelenchus avenae
TTGGCCTGCAGTACGGTACGGAATACGGCGCCGTACTGCCGTACCGTACTCCGTACCGTAGAATACGGTACGCAGTACGGTGCGGTACGGAATACGGTACGGCCGGCTCCCTCTACAATAGAGGGAGGGGAATTATTAGAGAAAATACGGTACTTTCAATGGCGACTAAAGGTCGGCAACTGTACAGGTGGTGCGGCCATGCCGTACTGCCGTCCTATCGGTAGGGAGTACGGGACGGCTTCAGTTTTTTCTCGATATTTAGCACTAGTACGGTCCATACTAGTACCGTACCGTATTAAGGCTAGCACTGCCGTAGCGTATACGGAGCACGGTACGGGGTGGGAGACTACGGTACGGGTGCCGATGTTTACTCGTACCTGCCCGAATTCATTCGCTAGATTCGGCGAAGGGCGAATCAACAAAAAAAACTAATGCTTCGGCGGAGCGGACTCTGTCAGCAGGGACACGCGGTCAGAAATGGATAAGCCGGACAGCAGTGTGTCATGACCTGGAGGCCCTTCCCCTGTCCAGCAGTAGAGTGGGGATCATGGGCCGGACACCCGCCGGTTCAGTGCCCGGATGCTCCCTTCCGCTCACTGGGTTGTGAATTAAATCGGACCCCATAAAAGTCGTTTTCGGAAGTTTACCTAGCAAACGAAAGTCGTTGCGATACTTCTCCCTTGCAGACGCGACGAGGCGTTTGTAGCGGATTAATGAAAGCAGCTCGAACACTAAGGTAACAAGCGACATCCCGATGTGGTAAAGAAGCGAGGAAATCGTCGCTGACTGCAAAGAACGGACAATAGTAACCACAAAGTGACCACAGCAAGCACAACGCGCATACCCAAGGAATGTCTCGGACGACAGAGTAGACGCCTGGCGTGCTCGTTTCCACGAGTCTAGCTCGTCCCACGATCCTCAGAGCGGCTGTCGGCAGTGCGAGAAGAAGAATAGCGAGGATGGTTATACATCCCTTCCGTTCCGTCCAGGCCTAAGCTTTTCAAAACCGTATACAATTAGCACGTTGCTTAGAAACTTACGTCAATGAGCACAAAGAATCTGTTTACGCCGATTGCTGCGTGCGCCGTAAACTGGATATTTACGCAATAAGTGAGCACAATGAACGCAATGTTCCCCTGAGGGAAGTCGAAAGCACGCGGGCTAACGCAGCCTAATCGAGGCAGCCGAAGGAAGACAAGTTCCTAAACGCATCCACCGGTGCAAGACCCCTCAAAATAATATTTTAAAAAAACAAAACAGGGCGCTCTAGAGCCCAAACAGCACGCTAGCGGACCAAACGAACAAAGGCGTATTTTTGTGACAGTTTTAAGCTTGTAGGCTAAAAGATGAGAAAATCATTGAAAATTATCGGGATTTTTCCGGACACCGCTTGTCTACGGTATTTTTTTAAAAAAACTTGTGGTCATCTTTCCACTCGTCAGGCACTAGTTAACAAGGCCAACGAAACGCACCAGTGAGAAGTAGCCGATATCAGCAACGCTTTGAAGGACATAGATGGTGAAGAAACCGTTAAGGAAGGTGGAGCTGCCCTGCCTCCTGCGCCTGAGAATGCAAGCCAGCACGGAAAGGTGAAGCAAAAGCAAAATAAGTTCCACAAGGAGGATCACCACAAATAACGGGTCACCACCGGTGCGCTCAAGGCAAGACATCAAAGTGCGCAAGCTTGGGCTTGGTCTTAATGAGCGTATCGCATTGGTAGACTCAGACTTGTATGCCCACAAGGAACACGTAAATAATTTTGTGCTTCACTGCATTCAAAGCGCTCTGCCCACTCTCTTTCTCGCCGCTCATCTATAGTGACTTTTGAATCTGAACGTATGAAACGTAGCGACCCTGAACAGCAGCCAGAAGTGTTACCTGGTTTCACCTAGCGATCGGCAACACGTCTAGATTTCCGATGGGCTACTTCCGGAAATAGCTGTTGTAGCCAAACGTTGAGAAGGTATTGATGACAGCTAATGTGACTTTGGAGTAACTGTAAGTTAGGGCGTCGTGGCAAGAACGTGTCCGATAAGAATGCACCCGAATTAAGGATTCAGGCGAAAGCCGACGTTTTGGGTTCGGCTTTCATGTCTTGAGGTATTTTAGGAGGTGGCAATTTCTTTGAACCGCCGCTGGATCCTGCAAAGGCTATTTTTCGTTAGCTCTGTCGGTTTTCTGCGCATCGAAGAGCATGTTTGCAGTCTTTTCGTCTTAAGGCCGAGGTGTCGAAGTTGCAATCGAGGTTTGACCATGAAGTAACAAGGTGACTAGCCGCTAAATACGCTTTCACTTACAGAAAGTGCACTGCGGCAGACGAAAGCATCTTCCGCTTTCTCGGTTACGCAGGTCGCGCTGCTGGCTACAACACTCTCCAGTCCGACAGAAGAGCATGAAATTTCTATTCTGAACGCGTTGAAGCGTAAAAGGGCTCTGTGCTCGCTAATAGGCTTTTGACAACTAGCACACTCACTAAGTTCATGGCCGTACAGCATCGACATGACGTGTCTTGAAACGTTAGGGAAAAACCCTGTTTTCGTTGTGAGCCTTTCCGTTGAACTCGCTTTCCTAACATTTCACATATCCGTGCTGGCGTGCGTTCTGCGGCAGAGAAGAGAAAGCGGCTCACCCTTTCGCAGTGGATTCTTTACCATCTACGCCATACAAAGCTTTGCTGAGGTCTGCTGCTTCCTACTGGTGAGCCGCATGATTATAGAGGATTCCCGAGAATGTGAGGCTCTGAGCACGGCTTTCGGATTGCTAAAACATCACTCTTAGACTCTAAGAAAATCACTGAGAATCACCCTACTTTAGGACGGGATGTTAAAAAAAAATTACATAAAA
Source organism: Aphelenchus avenae (assembly GCA_020875895.1). Classification (NCBI taxonomy): domain Eukaryota; kingdom Metazoa; phylum Nematoda; class Chromadorea; order Rhabditida; family Aphelenchidae; genus Aphelenchus; species Aphelenchus avenae. The sequence continues at coordinate 228,192 of JNEY01000222.1, forward strand.
TGTGATGTTTACTCCCATCAATAAAGCCGCAAAAGTCAAAGAAGTCATAAGGTTTTTTATAAACATTTTGTCGCTTGTACTCAACCTAAAACAACACTTCGGCTTAGAAAGTTTGCCTGATGCACACCTAGGGGCCGCTAAAAGGCAAAAAAAGAAATCAGTCTGAAGCGAGTTCCTAACGCGAGTCCAGCAAAAACTTCTGTTCAAATGAATTTAGCGTCAAGGTTGTAGTTCGGGCAGGAACCAAAAAAACGTAATTTGATGCTGTGCTGAAACTCGTCGAGGTTTCGCACAAGGGGTCTCGGATGGAGGTCGTTTGCGGTATCGGATTTCGACGTCAGACGTCGCGTCGGAAGACTTCGACAGCTCACGACTGATTTAGGAAGTACTGCTCTTTCGACTCAGCCAGTTCGGATGTGTCAGTCAGGCGATGTTGGATTTCCCGCAGGGGAACCTATTATTTGTTTTATTGGTATATTCGACAAATATTCTCTTTACGGCGCACGCAGCGATCGGCATAAACCGATTCCTTGTCCTCACGGACGTAAGACATAACATTATGACGGACGATTCAAACCGTACCATTTTGAGGCATGGACCGCGCGGAAGGAGCGCATTGCTATCATGGCCATTCTGCTCCTTTCGATGCCCACAGCTCTCTTAAGGCTCATCGGCCGCACGACGCTGATCGAGACGCAAACGCCGGGCGTCTACTCACTAATCCGCGACGTTCCTTGGGTAGGCGTGCTATGTGACATTTTAGCAAAAAATTGATTTCTTAAGAAGGCAGAGAAAAGCAAAAAATGACTAATTTCTTATTACAAGAGCAAAAGACAGTCGAAATAGAAGTTTTGTAAAACTAAATTGCTTCCGGCTGCGGTCGACGAACATGAAGCACGGCGCGTGGTGCCGGAAAAATAGTCTTAATAAGGTCTACCATTTTCCGAAGCGTACACATTTATCCTTGAGGATGAGCAAAAATGTTATCGACCATTTTTTCTGTTTTTTGGATTAATTAAAGGCAAACAATCTAAGGGATTTCATATTTTTCGTTTAGTTCGTGGGCGCGTCGACAATGGTTTACTACCCGGCGGCCAGTGCTGTTACGATCGTGTTTGAGTTGCGATCCGTGGCCCGTTACAAGCGGCTAACAGCTTTGGCCAAACAGAAGTATCGCAGCGACTTTCTCTTGCTCGGTAAGAATTAGCGGTCAAATAATCTTTTTTTGTTGCTTTTGTTTTTCTTATTCGCCCTTTTTTCTAATTTGAAAAATATTTAATTTATTGAATTTCATTTGACGCTGAAGCCAAATTTGCATTTTTGAGCAATTTAAAAAATAAACCAAAAAAGTTTGCCTTGAAAACCTTTCTAGTGAATCCTTTTTTAGATAATCTTTTTGAGATAAGTAAATGCTTATAACACGCACACGAAAATAGACTCGATTGTAAATTTACTCAAAAAGATTTATTTACCATTAAAAAAACGACACAATAAAAGCCGTAAGGCAGGAGGTAACTGCAAATCTCTTCATGCAGATGTACTTCCGCATAACATAGATCATCTGATGTTTACAGTCTACGCTCTCCTACAGTTCTTCATCCAGCTGGTTTCCGCCATCGGATACGGAATTTTCACCACAGCATCGCTAATTGGCAGCTTCCCGCTGATGACGTTGGGAGTGACAGTTATGAACAACAGCTTAGTCGCGCTCTGCTTATGCCCGCCGCTGTGCCTGCTCTCCACGAGGTTAATTCCTAGGTCGACCATAGTTAATTTTGCGAATTTTAGCAAACTTCTGCGCAAAGCATGGTTCTCAACGTACTTCTCGTTTGCAAGAGAGACAAAAATAACATTGGCATTAACAGTCTCTAGAGCCAATTGGCAAAACAGATGATGACAACGTCGTAATCGGTTGTTATAATTTACCCCAGGACCAACAAACCTGAAACGATCGACCGTACTTCTATGCGATCCTTACCTACTAAATCGCTGCTCTCCGGATTTCCGTCCCGAACTTTTTTCAAGCCCGGGACCCAAGTTTGGTATCATTCGATAGAGCAACACAAGTTATGAAACGAGTTTATATTTGTTTTGGCTGATACCCCTTTAGACCCCCGAAAAAGGGGGTCAAACACCCAAAATCTTGATTTTTCAATGTCACGCCACAACGCCAAGTCATAGCTCAAATGAAAGCCCTCGGTGAGCTGAGCACAAATGTCAAATTGGTTTATGGCTTATACCCCTTGGCTGGTGCAAATTTACTTTTAAATTTTTATCCTTGCTTACTGAATCGCTGCTCTCCGGATTTCCGTCCCGAAATTTTTTCAAGCCCGGGACCCAAGTTTAGTATCATTCGGTAGAGCAACACAAGTTATGAAACGAGTTTATATTTGTCTTGTCTGATACCCCTTTAGACACCCGAAAAAGGGGTCAAACACCCAAAATCTTGATTTTTCAATGTCACGCCACAACGCCAAGTCATAGCTCAAATGAAAGCCCTCGGTGAGCTGAGCACAAATGTCAAATTAGTTTATGGCTTATACCCATTTTTTGGCTTATACCCATAAAGTTGACCCCAATGGATTTGACAGATCGGTACTACTATCGGGCGGGGCGGGGGCACTATCGTATGGGAGGAGGGCAATATTCCTTGCTATCGCATGGAGGGGCAGTAAATTTCAATAAAAAAACAAGTTTGTCTCTAATGCGTTTTTACACTGTTTTCAGGTGTTTCCTAACGCAAAAACGATGCCCCCCATAGGAACGTTGATTGCCCTCTCCCCCCCGTACGTTAATAAGCCAAGTTGGCCCTTTCCTTATACGATAGTGCCTCCCCCATTCGACAGATCCGGATACGCGATTATCACTGCACAAAATTGCACAAAACTAGCGTGAGCAGCCTCAGCAGACGCTAGCGGCGGCTCAGAAATGTTGCTACCGGATATACACATATTGTACCTGCACCTAAGTTTAAGCTCTTGTCGTCGAAACTGACATCTGAGCCTAACGTCGCCGGAAGCCTGAAACCTCAATTCGGACGGATCTTTTGGAAGTACCTAAATGGCCTAATTGGTTAATCCAAAGGCTCGTTTGCTGCTGTCAGTCCCTCGCAAAGTTTGGCTACACACTTGCTTCCGTAAGTCGCCCATCGGAGATCTAGTCGACTACGCACGTTGAACAGCTTTCTATCGTGTCGCCATTTCTAAACACGCAAATCATCTTCAAAACGAATCTCTACGTCACCCACTAGGAAAGAAAGCTAACGAGTTACGCACCATTAAGAAGTAGCCGACATCAGCGACGCTTTGTACCACGTGGATGGTGAAGAAGCCGCTACGGAACGTGGAGCCTGCCTTGCCTTCTGTGCTTGAGGACACAAATTATTATGGAAAGGTTTAGCGTAAGCAAAATAAGTTCCGGAAGCAGAATCGAGACAAAAGCAGGGTTACCGCCGGCGCGCTCAAGCCAAGACATTCAGCATGGACAAGTTTGAGCTTCGTCCCAGTGAGCGTATCAAACTAATTGCCTCAGCCTTCTACGTTCTTGAGGAATCCGTAAATACAAATTTTATGCTTCGTTGCGTTCAAGCCAGTCTACCCACTCTTAGTTCTCGGCGCTAGTCTTTAGCAACTATTGAGTACTAGCGTTAATGTAGCGAACCTGAACAGCGATCAGAGGTGTTATGTACTAAAGCAGTGGCTAGCGCCTGTGTCCCGGCCACGCCCCACCACTGTCCTTTCTGTGATCCGCCGCTCCCGTCCCCCCGTCCAGTCCCACACAGTTGATAGTTTCGCCTTTGCATTGCGGTCGCGTCCTGAGAGAGCGCCCAATAAAACCAAGTCACACAGAGTCGTCACCACTTGCGCTTAAACGTAGACTGAGTCGCTAGACGCCAGCCTTACTAGAGTTACCCTGGTTTCATCTAGAGGTCGTCAACTCGTCTAGATCTCCATTCGGTCGACTTTGGAAGTAGCTGTTGTAGCCAAACTTGGCAAGGGGCTGACGGCTCCAAATGAGCCTTTAAGTCAGCCATAAGGTAGGGCGTCGCGGCATCTAGGGTATGGCAAGGCTGCGCCTGAATTCAGAGTTCATTTTCAGGTATCATATGATTATTGCTATTCAGGTTGCAGTTTTCATGTTTTGCGGCAAACTTCAAGTATGTGAGGTACTTGTTCTTGGCCCACTGTTAGACGCCTGCATAGACATTTTTCACTAGTTTTTCAGTTTGCTTTTGCAAGAATAACATGGTTTCGCCTGGGGCCGCATGACTATACATTACCTCTAACACTCAGGACTCCTTTTTCCTGCCGGACGTCTCGACGCACCTTTAAAAGCGGGATTAGGAAATGTCATTTCGCAAAAAGATTCAGGTTCCGTTGCTCGTATTTTAGGCGATGATGGATTCATGTTTCAGTGTTCTTGTTGGCAAAAGATCAGTTCAGCTTGCATGGATGCGTAAAATCAGTTAAGTGCAGCATTCCTCTCTTGTAAGCAGCTTACCGGAGCTACAAAAGCTCCGGTAAGCGCTACAAAAGCATTTGAGTGGACCTCCTTTATGTGCATAATGAGAGCCGTCAGGCAGCCGGCACGTAGCAGGGTCCTTGACTGTTTTAGCCTTTGGTCCATACATTTGCATAGCTTGGAGTAACTTCTGCTCTGAGCTAAAAGTCTTGCAGCTGTAACCTGGCTTGCAGGTCCAAAATTCGTACCTTTGTGCTTAGAGCACCGATGTCGTAGCACCTGTTGGCAGTGAGTTCTTGGATCTGCCAAGTCCATCCGGATCAACTTCACGAGCCTCACGAGTAGGTTCACGAGAACTTCAACGTTGAATAAAAGGGTCCTCGATCTGATCACGTTTCTTTGTCCCAAAGCCAAGTAGAAAAACAGAGCATGCCGTAGCCATCTTCTGGTATGGTGGCTTACTCTAGTCACTGTAACGACAGCGTTGGAGTTGTTGTTTCTCTTGCAAACGAGAAGTACATTGAGAACCAGGCTTTGCGCAGAAGTTTGCTGAAATTTGCATGCTTAGCTGGGCACGATGCGGGATCTGACCTCGTGGATAGCAGGCACAACGGCGGGCTTAAGCAGAGCGCGACCAAACCGTAGTTCATAACTGTCTGCCCCACCGTCATCGGCGTGAAGCTGCCAAATAGCGACGCGGTGATGAAAGTTACGTAGCCGATGACGGCGATCAGTTGGATGGAGAACTGAAGCAGCGCGTAGACTGAAACCTTTACCTTCTCTGGGTTACACGGAAGGAGCTCTCCACGAGGAGAGTTACAGTCGCCTCCTTTCTGGCGGCTTTCAATGTGTTTTATTTTTGAGATAAATAAATATTTTTAAGTAAATTTTCAATTGAATCAATTCGTGTGCACGTTTAAACATTTCTGGTACTACTTTCCGATGGGAAGAGCCAGTTCATTAGACGGGGGGAGGGCACAATTTCTTGCTCCAGCACAGGGGTCCCAGACCGTCTTCCTGGGGCATACCCTCCTCCGAAGGCGTTTTTGAAGCATTTTTAGGCGGTTGGACCAAAGTTTCACTGTAAAGCTTCAAAAATGGCCAAAAACCACTGGTGACGCGTGCCGCGGGCATTCTTGCCCCTTGCCTCCACCACCCCCCCCCCTCCGCCCGGCGGAGACACATCTCGTCCCCCGCTGGGCATTTTAGAGCAAGGCAGCCCCCCGCAGGCGCCGCCAGAGCCGTTTTAAAGTCTTTTGTTTGCAAAAGACGGTTGAAATTTTGACGCGTTCCTTACCCAACAAGAGAAAGTCGCTGCGATACTTCTCCTTTGCGGAAGCTGTTAGCCGCTTGTAACGGGCCACGGATCGCAAGTCAAACACGATGGTAACAGCACTAGCCGCTGAGTAGTAAACCATTCCCAATGCGCTCACGAACTGAAAGAAAAATATATTATGTATTCGGTTATCTGTCTTTAACCGTCAAAAATCCAATTGAAAAAGAGAAATGGTCCAGAGGTTTTTTTCATCCTTGGCGGGTAGTGTGTAGGTTTGGGAAAATGATAGAACTTATTTAGACTTTTTTTCGGCGCCACACCAGCTTCACTTTTGTCGACCGCAGTCGAAAACGGTTTGATTTTGCGAAATTTAGGTTTCGACTGTCTTTTACTGTTGCAATAAGAAATTTGTCATTTTTGCTTTTTTGTTGGTTTTTGAACTCAAATTTTTTTTGGTAAACATGTCGGATCTTGTAAATATTGCATAGCCTCCTACCCAGGGAACGTCTCGAAAAACTGAGTAGACGCCCGCTGTTTTTGTTTCAATTAGCGTCGTGCGGCCGATGAGCCTCAAGAGAGCAGTGGGCATGGACAGGAGCAGAATAGCCATGATAGCAATGCGACCCTTCCGTGCGGTCCACGCCTAAGCTTGACTTCGAAACTTGCGGTCACAAAGTTTTGTAAAACATACATCCGTGAGCACAAGGAATCGGTTTATGCCGATGGCCGCATGCGCAGTGAACAGAATGTTTGTGGCGTATACCATCAAAATTAAGCCGATGTTGCCCTGCGGAAAATCCAACATCGTCTGGCTGAGACAACCAAACGGGGTTAGCCGAAAGAGCAGTACGTCCTAAAACAATTCTTACCTGAAGTTAAGGTGACTTTTTGCAATACGGAAACCCTGCTCGGAGCCTCCCATGCTTGGGATCCCCTACAATCGCGGTGCTTACCAGTAGGAAGCAGGAAATCTCAGCAAAGCTTTGGATAGCGTAGATGGTGAAGAATCCGCTGCGAAAGGGCGATGCGCTTTCTCTTCTCTGCCGCAGCACGCATGTCAGGACGGATATATGGAACGTCAGGAAAGGGAGTTCCACGGAAAGACTCACAATAAACGTTGGGTGCTTCCCTAACGTTTCAAGGCACGGCATGTCAATGCCGTACGGCCACGAACTTATTGAGTGAACTAAGTGGCGAAAGCCCATTAGCAAGCCTGGAGATATGCCCTCTTACGCTTCAACGCGTTCAGCCTAGAACGTTCATGCTCATTTGACTGATTTGAGAGAGACTGGAGACTGTATTGAGCAGAATGACTGCATAACTGGGAAAGCGGAAGACGCGTTCGTCCGCGTCAGTGCATTTTGTATCGGAATGCGGGCAGTCTATCGTTCATGTTCTCACGTTCTTTTCAACGCTTGCCGATTAGTGGTAAGTGAAATCGTATTCATCCGCTTAGGCAGGCTGTTACTTCAACGTCAATAGTCGATTGCAAAAACTTCACCACCTCGGCCCTAAGTCCGAAACTCTGAAACTGAATCTTAGCAACGTTTGTCATCGATACCGAAATTGGTAAATGCGGGTGCCTCTAAAAAAACTTCGACAGCTGGTACTACTCGCGTTCGTCGTCATCACCCGGAGGGGAGGGCTTAATTCGGACAACCGAGAGGTCGTTGCATTCTCACTTTGTTTACGAGCGGTAGTACATCGCCCACCAAGCTCTCGGAAGCACTTTGCTAAAACTAGCTAACGTGAGTATCCACGACTTGGAATAATGCATCCTTGTCGAAAGCAGACGCATCGGTCGGCTCAAGCATGGTGCCACCCCACCCATAGGGGACTCATAGCGGATGTACCCACGCTATCAGCCCGAAATCGCCGACCACAGCTCCGATAGCAAACAAGTCGTAGCAGACGGCGATGCTGTTAAGCAGGACCCATATCCCCCTCCCCGCACCCTAGGAACGCCGCGTTGAAAAATGGACATTATTTTCAAAATATCCGTGCTTGAAAACTCCTCCCGGAACCAATTTGGCGGCATATCTCCTTCTTACCCGCTATGTGCATGCTTGCATAGCGCCCGCTATCGCATGGAAGCAAGCGTCGTTTACTTATTCCAGAGTAAGTAGGCAGAGCAAAGCAATTAGCAAAATCATCTTATGGGATGATGTACTCTACTGACTGTGAATGTCAGTATGGTTGTTGTTTCTCTTGCAAACGGAACGTACATTGCGACCCAGGCTCTGCGCAGAAGTTTGCTAAAATTTACGTGCTTAGCTGTGCACGATGCCGGTATCTGACCTCGTGGAGAGCAAGCATAACGGCGGGCTTAAGCAAAGGGCGACCGAGTTGTAGTTCATAACTGCCAGCCCCGCCGACATCAGCGGGAAGCTGCCAATTAGCGATGCTGTGACGAAAATCCCGTAGCCGAGGACGGCGACCAGTTGGATGGAGAATTGTAGCAGTGCATAGACTGAAAAGTTTGATATTCTCTAGGTGACGGCGGAAATGTCCACGATAATTTTCAAACGTCACCTTCGGCGGCGGGGGTTATTGATTCTTCATATTTCTTGGAAATGTCGATTTTTATTAAGTTATTGAAAAATTACTTATGTAAGCTATCTACTTTAAACAAATTCAAAAATTTTACACAAATACTAGTGCATTTTAAAAACGCATTCAGCAAACAAAAACAATAAATCCGATCACTGGTCACTTACTCAGCAAGAGGAAGTCGCTGCGATACTTCTCCTTTGCCATGGCTGTTAGCCGTTTATAACAAATCAAGGATCGCAGCTCAAACACGATGGTAACAGCACTTGCCGCGGGATGGTAGACCATTGTCGAAGCGCCCACGAACTGAAAGAAGGGACGCATGAAATTTTGCATCCACACTTACCCAGGGAATGTCTCGGAAAACTGAGTAGACGCCCGGTGTTTTCGTTTCGATTAGCGTCGTGCGGCCGATGAGCCTCAACAGAGCAGTGGGCATGGACAGGAGCAGAATGGCCATGATAGCAATGCGACCCTTCCGCGCGGTCCAAGCCTAAAAATGGCGTTAGCTTCGAAGGTTTCACCCACAATGGTAGGTAAATCTTACGTCCGTGAGCACAAGGAATCTGTTTACACCGATCGCCGCATGAGCAGTGAAGAGAATGTTTGTGGCGTATACCAGTAGGACAAAGCCGATGTTGCCCTGCGGGAAATCCAACATCTTTTGACTAACACATCCGAACTGGGTCAGTCGAAAGAGCAGGACATCCTAAATACGGTAGTGTCCACCTAACCCCAGAACACCATTTATGCTCACAGACTAGCCTTACAGGTACAACAGCAACAATGCCCCCACCGTGCAGAATTTCTGGTTAAAAATTTCTAGGATTTCGCTTTGAACTTAAATCGCGAAGAAATTTTTTTGATCCGGGATTTGTAGGTGAAAGTGAAGCTTTTTCGAAGCAGGTTTAAGTTTGAATTTTTGGGAACGTTGATCTCAGCGTTTTTTCTTGGTTTAAGTTGGACACTCATTTGTTCAGAGCCTTCGGTGCTAGCGAATGAGTGCAGCGGGCTCGCTCTTCTTCCGCTGCTTCTTCAGAAACTTTTTCATTAAAATGCGGCTCACCAGTAGGAAGCAGCAGACCTCAGCAACGCTTTGTATGGCGTAAATGGTAAAAAACCCGCTGCGGAATGGCGAAGCGCTTTTCCTTCTCTGCCGCAGGACGCATGC
>JNEY01000223.1:0-56430 GCA_020875895.1 Aphelenchus avenae
CTCTAATAACCCCCCCCCCATACGCAGCCCGGACCGTCCTTTCAAGACTTTTAGACTTTTAAGTTTGAGAAAAGAAAGTCCTTATTGACGAGTTTATCGTACGTCTCGGACCGTTGCCGGGTGATGCCCTCGAATAATTTTGAAGAAGGTCAGAGCCCTAGCACCCTCCCTGTACATGTTTGACGGGACTGCAGTTAAGGACAAATCTCTTCACTACGCTGTGGTTTTGGCGATTAGACCGGAACCTAACTAAAAGCGATACGTGCTCACCATTATTCTATACTTGAAGCATGGACTTACGCGGGCGTCGAACCGAAGTAGCAAAACCCTTATTTGCTAACATTTAACCCTAACTGATTAAGCTTTTTCCTTTAGTCATTGCTTCAGATAAAATTAGAAGCAAAAAATTATTATTTAAGCTTGAACTCCTTATAGATTTACTTTTTTCTTTAGTCTCTTATCGTTTTAAAAGGTACTCACTTGTAACTTGCTCGAAGCGACCGTTTCATAGTACGTCGCTTGCAGTCGTCCGATGAATTCCACGATTTCAGCTGACACTCCACTGAAGAAGGCCACAGAATCACCGCAAAAGCTTTCGCCCAGTGCTGAAGTGTAGATGTAGCCGTGGTGGACGAGTGGAACGGCGAGTGCTGGCTTTAGTCCTGCCGCCACCTCCTCCACGCTGCCCTCGATACGACGCAGACGGTCGTAGGCGTAAACGTCTGCGTAGTATTCATAGCGTTCAGCAGGCCAGTCCTCGGTGCAGCCGATGCTCATCAAATCGACCTGCAGCTTGTACCCGTGCACGTCGCGCAGTGCGGTGCACAGTGCGGTGAAGGTGCAGCAAACGGTGCGCAGGTTCTCAGCCTCGTGGCGGGTGATGAAGAAGTGGAAGAGGTCCGGCGACATTTCTGCAGCAATATGACCTGACGGACCAGTGGAAGGATTAGTCCACTATAATGCATTTAGCGCGTTTGAAACTAGGTTCTTGAACGCCGACCGAACAGCATAGAGCAGCAGACCGCCTGGGACAATCGATGAGAATTTTGACAAAATTCATTAAGCTTGGCTAACGCTTTCCAAGTCAAAGGGAAACTGCGTAGTAACGCTGGAAAGGCATGCGGATGACTAATGAAAATTCTTGCGTTTGAAAGCAGTTCTGTCAGCGTGATCTCCGGTTCAATCTGCGTCATCCCATAGCACTCTTAGGACGTCGCCCTTTATAGCGCGACCCTCACATAATTGCAAGAAGACCTCTCCATTACAGGTTGTAGCCTTCAGAACACAAACTGAGGGTATCACATAGTGTCTCGGTGGGCTGGCAAAAAGTCACTGACTTTTGGTGAACTGAACAGACTTTGACCTTCAGTTCAATTCAGCGAGAAAATTCTAGTTCATTGATGTCCGTATTCACTGAACCACTGAATTTCAGGCGGAAATTCGGTAATTTTAGTGGAAATTAGCTTCGCATTCCTACGCGTATAAACTTCACATGGTAACGGCAAGGCTCATACTTAGGGCAAATTAACCATTCTAGACCTGTTTTGCCATTAAAAAATCTTACTTACTAAAAAATTTCTGCACCAAAAGCTTACCCTAGTGGCGGCTTTGTCTGAAATCTCGTTGGCATCGCCAGCGGCGGACCCGAGTTAACAATCGTTAGGAATTTGGACGCCGTCATCAGGACCGATTCCGAAACCTCCGAAAAACACCGAGTTCCGAGATCAGTTCCGATTCCGATTTCTCTCCACTTCTAGTCTTTACAGACGTTTGGCGACTAAGACAAGACGCTGAAAACGGCTGATCGTTTTTCGCCGGTCCGCATGCGTCGTTTGCGGAGTTGATTACCTCCGCCGTCAGCGCTAAGATCCGGTTCCAGTCGGCGGCGCGGAGTTTGTTTAGCGAGTAAGTATCGACCCGTTCTAAGCGGGTCAACCTGTTTCCTGGGATCATTCGGGTTTGAGTTTAACAATATGGTGATGCTCAACTTAAGCGTCCTTCTCATGATTATCGCTATAGCCTCAGGTAAGCAATTACTTCGTGGGGGTACAGGTCGTTTCAGTCACTGCAATTGCAGTTTTAGTTAACGCAATTAAAAACTAGTTCGACAAATGTCGGCTCCGATTAGGCTTGCATCTTCAGAAAATCCATTTTCACTTAATAGAAATTGGGTGACCGCATTTCAGGGCTAGTTATGTTTTAGGGCTAAACTAGATACTTTAGGACTCCACTGGCTTTCACTAATCTTGCACAAACTGCAAGCGCATTTGCTGAAATTGCACGCAATGAAAGTGCATTTACTGAAATCATATGTAGTCGCTTATTGCGTAAGCATTCCGGTTTAGCCGACGTGGGGTCGAGGAGAATCAGCCGAAAAGCGACAGGACCCGTGTCCGAACATGGTATGCACGTAAATTACGTCATGATTCGTATGCTTTTCGCTTTTCGGTAAGGCATTTCTAATTGTTTGGTAGTTCAGGTAAAATGTGCGATGCGCCTTGGATTCCGAACTTCACCGGTCCACTGAGGGACTGCACGAAGGCGACTGAGTGTTCGGAAGGATTCGACTGCCACAAAGGTCACTGCTGCCCGACGCGAGGTAATGCCCTTTAGACGCGCATTGTTCTTGCCCCTACAAATACTTGTTTCACGAAGGTTCAATGGACGGGCTGAAGAGAAGGGTTTTTGTTGCCCACCGTAAATCGCACTTCCCCAGCCGCTGTCAAGGTTCGTCCATGACTGGATGAAATGGAGCTGTTAACCTGCCAGACATAACGATTCCGATGCCTGTGATACCTCGACCAGAGTATTTAAAATCGTGTTGCTGTGCTCCTAAGACGAAGCCTTAGCAACTATCCGTCCGAACAAAGGCGGCCTTAATGCATTTTGAAGTGTGGTTCTCCATTCCCGTTCGACCGCTCAGTCACTTCTAGAAACCGTTTGTGCTTTACCGGCCGATTCCGGCCATGAAACGTCGCTGCTGGAACATTTTCGACGCTTCACCTACGATTCTGACTTGAAGACGTGCATCGGCTTCTCGTACTTTGGCAGCGCCGGAAACTTCAACAACTTCGGGAAGTTCTCCGACTGTGTCAAGTACTGCAAGAAAGACTAGCGTCATGAAGCGGTCCTCAAATGTCTCGTGTATTTGTACCAATTTGTACGGTAAAATTTGCCTTTAAATTCTTTCGCTTTTCTTAGCTGGCTTTATGCGGTGAGGAAGCTGTAGAGTACGCACATATTCGTGCTTTTTCGCAGGACCCATTACACGGTTAGACTCCGAGTTCTCTTCGACAACGTACCACACACTTTTGCGACAACGGCGTCCGACGACCACGTAGACGTACGATGTCGTACGAAAACGTGCCCTATTATGATCATGCGAGGTTATGTTCGACCTCGTGCTTGACAAATCCACACACCTGCTCAAAGGCGTCCCGTTGAATTCGGTCTTTTGGTTCTCTGGTTTCGTCCGACCAAGCAGAGTCATAGTGCTGACCAGCGCGCAACAGTCCAACAAGAACATTTTATTTTCGCAGGTAAGACATTGTCGTCGCCTGCGTCGGGCTTAGACGAAGGTTTCTAAGTAAACGGCGTCTTACTTTTTTCGGTGGTTGTTTACGCGTGCTCATTGTTTACCCTTCCTCCTTGACCTTCCACACGTTGCCCTAGAATGCCTCTGCCGTCGGGAGCCGTTAAACCTGTTTTCGTTAACACCTGTTTTTTTCCTCACCCATTCTCGGCGCATTACTCATCGGCGCCCGACGCCAACGGTTCTTTGTTGGTCCGTTCTCGACCCCGGCGGGAGACGACCTTAAACTCCCGAAACTACCAAATGTGTCAACCGAAGACGCACCTTTCACTTTGTCAAGTTCACTTTCATCCCGCGTGAACTCACGCGTCTCTGTGCCGCAAGGCCATTCGTTGCACGCTACCAACGCACACCGTTTTCCCTTTTGTCCCGCTCGATAAAGGAACATATGATTTCGGGAACAACACTGTTGTTACCGGATTAAGGCAGTAAAGTCGCTAAATTGGCAGTTTTGTAACATAAATACGGAAACGTTTTTTTCGCGACTTGAGCCCAGAAGTGTGCACTGGGGGTCAGATTTCCGAAATTCGAGTTGGAAGCCGTGGGCGAAGACACAAAAAGTTATTTTCATGAGAACACCGTACTTTCCTGTTTGACACCTTAGACTGTTAGACAATACCCTTAGATCTACCTTTTTGGGTTTTTATTTGTTGTACTGGTCGTCGCGGTGCCTCGAACGCTGCTGTACGAACGCATGGGACCGAACGCCTCTCTTTTACGAATACGAAAGCGCATGTTTGCCGAGAAGCCATAAAGCTTGTAAGTCGTCAGTGACGCAGTCTTGCGAGGCCGTTTGAGTCTCTAATCTATGATCGTGCGGTCTTGGTCTTAGCGCGCACTAGTGCTCTTTTACCGCTGGTACTGCTTTTTTAGGCCTTAGTCTTTCAGGTCCAACTTTTTTCCAGGCTTGTCATGTGGCTTCGAGCGTGCGGTGCACTCACTGCCCTTGTATCTTTCATCGTTGCCGACGGTACGTTGATTTCGTGGTGCTTAATCGTCTCCTCTTGATCCTCTTAATCTTCAGAATGTTTTGCTAGTTTAGAATGCGGTGGAAGCCGCGATGCGGGTACCTTCTGCGTCGAGAATGCGCCGAGAAGGATGTTCTACTTTGACGGAAGAATGGGTGAGTAGTGGAGTTGTTCACTTTTCCGGAAAAGCGGCGGGGAATTTTTGGAAATCAGGAGACATTGGAGGAAAGCCCTGGCTCCAGAGAAAATCGTGATTCACTTTAACACTGGCTTTTATGCTCGTTACCAAATTCAAGTAAACGCCGACAGCCGTGTCGTTTTCCGTGCTGCACTGATCCACGCCCGTACCGTACCGCATGCCGTACCGGTACGGTACTGGCCGTCGTGCAGTACGGAACGGTCATACTAGTGCTAAATATCGAGAAAACCGGAGCCGCAACATGATTGCTCCGTACCGTACAAAACGGTACGGAGCACGGCATAAGCCGTAATACGGTACGGCTGCCGATCTTTAAGGAAAAGCCGACAACAAGGCTGGCTACCTTTTTTGCCCACAAACCTATTGAGAAACCTTTAAAAAAGTTGCGCAGTAGGCGAATCTTCCTTTTCCCGGTATAAACAATTCGTGAACAGTAGTAGTTCAGGCGTCTGCCAACCCTTTATGTACCACGGATGCGGCGGTAACGACGAGAATCGCTTTAACTCCGCGAAGGACTGCCGTGAGGCGTGCGCGAAGAAGTCGAAGAACTCAAGGCCAAAGGCGAAAAGCGCACAGTGGGTGCTCGGTAAGCCTCCTGTACTCCGCTAAAGACCTTCCAAATGGAGCAGATTCGATCGACTTATCCAATGAAATTTAGCCGAGAAATGCGGTGCAAATCATTTGATTCCGGATGGCGAGTATATTACTTGCGAGGGCGGCAAGAAGTGCCCCGACGAGCACGCTTGTCGCGGAGGTGTCTGTTGTCCGACGAAAGGTAAAGTGGCTATTTGTTGATCTGTGGTTTAAGAGATTTTGCGGCCCATTCAGTACCGTGTTCCGTACGGCACCGATTTCCGCTTTTAGCGGCATGGAATACGGCACGGCACCGTTCCAAAATTGACGCCGTTCCTTGCCGTTTTAGTGGAGAACGGCACGGAAAACGGCCGTATTTCGGCCGTTCATTGTCCGTGCCCTACTGTACGGAACGGAAAACGGTATGAGGAGGGTCAGTACGGAGCAGAGTACGGTATGGCTTTGTCGGCACGGAACGAAGCACGGTATGTTGTGCGGGTCCACCAAGTCCAGGTAAGATTACCATTGTCCTTCGACTACTTTCTCGCTCTGCTGGTTCATATTCCTGGCTTCGAGAGCAGTTCACGACGACTTTTAAAGTTTATTTTTAACCTCTTTCGCCTAAAAGCGAGCAGCCTATTTCTGGTAAAAAAGGCTCTAAAATCGCATATTAACATCGCTTTAAAGAGCAAAATGCGACCTGCAGGAAAAGCACCAAATGGGGACCAAAATCATTTTTGGTTCGTACTTGTTCTTTGCTATGTGCCAGAGCTCGGTTTGAAACAGTGCTCGAGCACTTTTTCCGAGTACCAGGATCAAGATGAGGATCTATGCTCCGGGACTACAGGACCACGACCGGATCAGAACCGGGACCTACCCAGCCTGTGTTGGAAGGTCCTTTTTACAGGTTGCAGCTTAGTGGCTACTCGAGGCTGGACACACTTACACCCGCAAGGGCACTTACCAAGGGTTTTTCCTAGAGTTTGGACCTATTTTTACCCCACCTGGTTATTGCCGGTTCCGTAGTTTCACTGAACCTTCAGAACACGTCTGCTCTCTTCGCGATGACTCGGGGACGTTCGCCGAAGACGTTGCCGACAAGCCGCGCTTCGCGTGGAGCGACGACATCCAGAGCT
This sequence comes from Aphelenchus avenae, assembly GCA_020875895.1. Taxonomy (NCBI): domain Eukaryota; kingdom Metazoa; phylum Nematoda; class Chromadorea; order Rhabditida; family Aphelenchidae; genus Aphelenchus; species Aphelenchus avenae. Next base: position 6,469 of record JNEY01000223.1, read on the forward strand.
GCTGGCGGTTCTCTTACTATGGCGCCAAGGGCAACTACAACAACTTCCCCGACTTCCCGTCCTGCATCGCTTTCTGTTCGAATAAGCACTGACATTGCGGGATAACTGAAGGATAATGACAGGACAAAGCTGACTGTAGCGCGCACGTGTACTGAACAAAATCCTTATTCCGGAAGTCACTTTCTGTTCAAATTGTAATGAAAGCATCAGTTGAAATTAGCCATTATTTCCGTTTTTCTTGCATCAGAGGACGCTACTGATATATACGTTTGCCTCCTAACGCCGCTGTGCGTTGCATTCTCAGTCCTAAATGCGTACAAGGCCCGTAAGAGCAAGGGTTAGCGCTTCATTTCATTGGGAGACTCGGTTACACAACGAACAAGGACTTCGGGCGATTTGAGGCGGCACACAGAGCAGAAAGAAATTGTTAATTGCTCAGAAAAAAGGTCTTTATATAAGTGAACGGCAACGTTGTCCCACATTTACAACTATGTAAGACAACTATGCGACGACATTCGCTGTTGCTTCTCAACGAGCGGTTGCACAGCTCAAGCACTTTCGGCACCGGTAGCTGGGCCAGCATTACGCTAAAGTACATTTGACAGGTTTTGTCGGAACAGCGAGGGAAATAAGCACAATATAGGTGTGCAATCGCGTTCTATCTACCTACCCTGATGTACGGCTTTATCAGGTCCCAGCACGTTTTGACGAACAGGAGCATAATGGTCTTTGCAATCTTGTTGAAAAGCTTGCAGGCTGTCCCAACGGCACCTTGTGGTCCGATGAGAACGATGAGTTCGATGAAATGAAGAGAGAGTAGTAGCGCAGCGCTCAGGCATTCGTCTTCGACGTCTCCGACCTAAATAAGGCAAATTAATAAGCAAAAGAAGCAGGACCATGCGAATCAGAATAAAATTCTTCAGAACTTGAACCTTTTGCGAACTCTTGCGAAATTAAAATTCTGTCAGATTTGGGGTCCTCTGGGGTTTTCGTGCATGTATATGAAGGGGATCTTTAACCAAATCAAGCCTGTGGGATTTTCAAGCAGGGAGAATATGAAAACAGCACCCGAGGGGTAGGTTGTTGCTTCCATGCGATAGCGAGCACTATGTAAGCATGTCATAGGGGGTAAGAAGGAGATGTTCTGCCAAACCAAGCCAACAGGAATTTTCAGTCGTCCCGAATCCTAAAATGGCATCAATTTTATGTGTGAGGGATCTGTGGGTCATCGAGAGGCGTAGGGGTTCTGTTTACATGCGATAGCGAGTGCTATGCATGCATACTAAATGAACGCGTTGCCAAAACGGACGCTATTTTCGTATTCTTCGTGCGCGAAGGCCGTATGCTGTTGTAGGCAGACTCGAACAAAAACATCTCGTTTCCCGACCGCTGTGCGTCTGGAGTCTAGCGAGCCCCCTATGAAATGCGTCCCAGAGCAGACAAGAAAGAGACAGTTTACCAACTTGGGCTCTGGGTGAAGGGAGTTGTGGGTGGATCCACGAAGCTTGGAATTATGCATGCATGCAGTAGCGCTATGACTCCCGGGTCACTTGGTACAAGTAATCAACGATAGCGGCGCCGGCTGCGCGAAGCACAGCCCATCCACTAGTATTAAGTTATCGCCTGGACATCGTTTGGTTTGTTTTATTTTTATTCTATCGTAGCTAGTAATCCGGGAAGCCCTTTCCCAAAATGGGGAGATAACGTCATGTCGAAACTTTTTGTCGATTACACCCGCGCTTTACTTTATAGCGATTTTGAGCTTTTCCATCGATCGACTGCTATCAGGTACGGCGGCCTATCCGAAGTTTGTTTTTTATTAAGTAAGGATGTCCGGCAGAACAACTTACCAATGCCGTACAAAGCATGGCGAGGACTGCCATCAAGTCGGTCAAAAGCGGGTCGATGTCATACTCGCGCAGTGCGATATTCTCGGGGCTCACTTGTATGTCTGTCACCTTTGTGATGAGCATACATGTGGAAAAGATCACTGAAGCAAGGGAAACAAATTTTGTGAACAACTTCATTGGTTCGACGGTGAGCGATTCGTGAGGAAGAAGACGGCAACTGGTAGCGGTGCCTTCCATCAGGCTGCTTATAGCTGGGAAACTTGAAAGAACTGGCGCACAACACTGCGATTGGAGAACGATTTGACGTAGTAAACTTGAAAGAATTGGCGGCACAACGCTTGGGGCTTGTAGAAAGAATTGTCGTAGCAAGCATCGCTTCTTGCCAGAAGAAAAACAAGCGCTGCGCTGCCAAAGCACGAAGCTGCGACTAGTGATGACGACTCCCTTCCACCTGCATGGACGGCAAACATTGAAAGAATTGGGCAGGTGGGCTGCAAGGCGCCAAAGAGAGGCAAACCTTCTGTGAATCATACGCTCGCAAAAGTAATCGTCAGCAAAATTCTTCATCTTCGCTTGCCTCACGGTTTTGTACAATCGGATATTACTAATCGTTCATTCACGAATATTGCTTGCAATGTGCTAAAATTTGTTCTTGAAGCAATTCTAGATGCATCCACGAAGCGACAAAATGAACGATGATATGATGGGTTACGACGACACGGCAGTGACGCACCACGACTTAGAAGATCTCGCTGGTCCAATGCAATTGAGAGACTGTGTCATTGTAAATCTCCTCACTCACTTCGTTGAAGTCGCTCGGAATTCGCGGCGGCCTGTCAAAGGTGCGGTCCTCGCTCCTGATGTCAGCAACAGCATCTACCTGACTGTAGTGGCACGCCAAAGCGTACCACAACCAAGAGCCGAGCTCGGTCCTGCGGACCTTGCCGTTCCTCGCATATTCGGAGGCGACGACTACGACTACCTTATTATGCCATTGCATACGCCTGGGCACTGGATGCTCGCAATTTTGGACCGCCAAAGCAGACGCGTAACTTTCTTCGACCCACTACAACTATCCGACGACGTGCCGAGTTTGCGTCCAACGATCGCCGACGTTATCAAAGGCGTCGTCGCTGCAGTGCATACCGAGGACTTCCTGGTAATATAGTGCCCAGAAAATACTTGTAACGGGAGCATTGCCTTCTTGGACCCTCTCCCTTCCCCGTATTTGTTACGACCTGATGCAACGACCTAAATTGTTGGAAAACGAATTTTTTCCGTACCGATGTTGACCACAACGCACTCGCGGCGTCGGAAAATGAGTCGGAATCGTGACAAGGTTTATCTTTGTAAAGAGAAGTTTGTGAAATTTACGCTACCACGTCCACCAAAAGGCACTACGAAAATTATCACCCATCCCGCTAATTGGGACTCTCTTAGCTTTTGACCCCACCAAGCCATAGTTGTAGGAGGGATAAATAGCATGTTCCAACGACGTTTATCTTCATGAAGGGGATTGAAACATATTCTTAATTTTAGCCATCACCCTAATCCCTAGTCCTTTCCTGGAGGTGCTAAGAGAAATTAGGAGCTTCATTACATGCCCAGCTTTGATATATTCGGTATTTGGAGCTCAAACGTCGCCGTTTTTTTTGTTTAGAAGTCTGGGATGGAAATACACGTTGCTGACTACAAGTCTTTTAACAAACAAGCCGATGGTTACAACTGCGGAGTTCACATTTGCCTGATTGCGGAGCATTTTCTTATGGGACGAGTTGACATGCGGGTCGACTACCTTGACGTGTTGCCGCCCCACAGGCTGACGGCGGAACGACTTCGCTATCGGCAATTACTCTGCGTTACACGTCCAAATTTGAAACCATCGCACAGCAAGGGCACACTGTTACGTCACCCGCATCCAGCTCAACTACCTATCGAATCAACGGACTCAGTTACACTGGAGGAGAGGTGCAGTGATGCTGTTGACCATGTTGATGGTAGCTGCTTAGTGACAGAATCGACAAAAAGGTTGGTCAACATCACTTCGTCCTCCATGGTACATGAGCTCCTTTTTTACTTGAACTTTTCAGAGGCAAACCGAGGCCTAATAAAAGATCGCCGATAATGAAGTACTTCAAACCAGTCGCTCAAGGTATGGTTTGTCCGGTTTGCCGGAAAATAATGACTGCACGGGACAATCGATTCAACGCTGCGAACCTGGAGCAGCACCTAGCGAAACACCCAGAAAGCGACGAGCACAGGCGTTTCATCGATGAAAAGAGGGAATGGCGTACGCGTGAGCCCCAAAGAAGCTTCAAGCATATAAGTCCGCTCACGAAAAGGTCAGTAAGGTCTCGCGTTATCCTGCACGACATTTTCCAATTCTATGCGAAAGGGGTTTTCGCTACAGAAAGGATCGAAGCTCAATTGCCAACGACGCGGAGCGAGTGGAACGGAAAAGAATTAGCACTAGAGCAGCCGTAGTGCGAACAAGAGAAAGGAGCAAACTGCTGAACCAGGACCACACCGTGAGTATCTTCGTAATTTGTAATTAAGAGCCATTATGATTTAAGAGGGTATTAAGCAGGTCCTTACAGAACTGTCACATGACTCGTTCATATTCATTGAGCCGTGGAAACCAGGCATGCACAGATAGTTCTCCTACATCACAGACCAAACCAAGACCAGCTGCGGGTAAGTGTTCAGAAACTCGTTTCAGTTTCGACTTGTTATTCATAACAGCCTACCATTAAAATGAGTCAATAAACGAATTTTTTGAACTCAATGCAACGTCCGAGATTTTTAATGGTACCATTCAAAAAAGGTCCGAAAACTCACACCCCGCCCCTTCGCGTCCTTTCCGTCGGCGAACAAACGTGCCAGCTTCCCATGCTGTTTTTTTTTTTGATTTTTTAGTAGTTTTATTGATTTCCAAGGTTACATTAAATCCAGTGCATTATCACGACGGCGTATGCGGCGGGCATGTTTCATGCGTGCAGCTGCTAACTTAAACAGGCCGATGACTCCCGTCCCATTTTAACAGCTGGATAACGATCCTCTGTTGATGGTCCCTTTGATGGCTCCTCGTGGGTTACGCCATTAAAACTGCTCAAATTCGAAAAGTTAATGTACTCATTTTCGAACTTAAAGTGTCTTGCACTTGCAAAATAAAGCCCAACTCTTTCAGTAACCGGCCTTTCGGGCCCTTACGACCGGCCAGCGAACACCGTTTTTGTACGTCACACCACAGATAGTACATACTCGCAGGCGAGCTTTGCTGCTAGCGCTTGGCAGCAGCAAGCGCATTATATGTCCTCGTTTGATCTAAACGTGAGGTAGGTTACTAAAGCTCGTTACACAGCTTGCACTGGCACTTTTTAGCCAGACTTATGCGAACTTTTGCGCAGGCCCAGATACATACATGGATTATCGAACGGCAGTGTGCATGTATCCAAGCCCATGCTCTCCGTTTCGAATTGTTGACGACGCAGAAACCCTCGCGATTAATCGCGTCATTGAGGCATTCGAGCGGCTGTATATTAGCGATTGCACCAACAGCAACCTAGTGCAGCTCAAGGCTTATTCATCCAATCAGATTTCCACTCAAATGGTGGATTGGATGCAGATCGTCCATCTTCGGCAGTACGTGAATACGGTAGGCTTTGGCGGCTTTGACACTTTTACTTGTGCTTCTGGTGCTTGCGTGAGCACACATTATTACATTGTTTTAGCCGGTGGGTAAACACTTAAATACAGCGTCTACTTTACCGTTGGTGGGACGGCCAACCGTCAGCGAATTCCGTTTTCTGGCTGCCGTGCTAAGAAGTGGGCCGATCTGGATCCTCATTAACTCTGTCAAGCGGCGATTGCTGCAGAATACTGACAGCGCCTACCTTAGACGACTTTTTGGCATCCTTGGATCCGTCGTGGTCAACATCGCGGCTGTGGATATTTATTCATTTGATTTCGTGGACATGTCGCGGACAGCTTCCCGGTTTTTCTTCGCCGGACTCGACGACTATTACACGGCACTAAAAGTGTATGCCGATCAATCGTCGATAGAACGCCTCCAGCTGGTAATAGCTTACTCAGTTCGTTATTTAAAGATGATCCTTTATTAGTCTTGGTTTAATCCTGATCACAACACCGACGACGATACAATTCGCGAAGTGTTTTCCACGAACGAAGCTGTTTACCAGCGTTATTTATTTTACGATGAATGTTCTAAACGGAATCCACGCATCAACGCAGCATTGCGAACTAGCATTGCGTTGATGCCCCATCAAGCTGCTGACACCTGTCATCTATGGAAACGCAACGCGCTTGTTGTAACTTGGGAAACTATCACCAGAGAAGACGTCTGGAACAAGTCGCTGATTCGGGTTATGTCCGATCGAGTCCCGACAACGGAATACGTAGTGTCCTTCGAGCACCTGGCCTATTACGCAATTGCAACTTGCTTTCTGACATTTGGTAAGCATAGACTAAGAGATGTCCTCCCTGCCGCCGTGCCGACCTCCTGTAGTGCATTAAAACAAATTCCAGAATGTCGCTAAAACTTATTATGGGTAAAAGTCGAATAATTGGCTTACATTTCGCTATAGCGACTTAAGAAAGGAAGTTCACGAAGAACGTCTTCAAAATCAGTCCGCGATATGGGTAATTATGGCCATGTTATAGTTAAACCTAGTAAAAAAGGCCCTACGGTGATCCCCTTCCGCGAACCGTACCATACTCTGGTTTCCGTTATCATGGTGCGTGCCGTGACAAGCAAGTTGGGCGTCTTGTCGCATTTTCTTGCTCAATTTCTTCGAAACATTGATGCAGTACCGCTGTGCATACGTTTTCGTAACTTCGTTTTACTTTCGTTTTAAGGTCAGAAAGTAGCGAGAGTGCGTTGTATATTTAGCGAATCATTTGAGGACGTGAATTCGCTACACTTTTGGCCCGGAAAGAGGTTTGAGTTAGTGTTCGGAACCCGTGCCCGTTCCACGGCCCGTTCCCGTTCCCGTTTTTCACGGGAACGGGGTACGGCACGGGAGGGGGTAGCACGGGAACGGGGAACGGCACGGGGGAGTCCAGGAACGGCAGCCGTTCACGTGCCCGTTTTTTCGCAAGCGGGACCCTTTGGTGAAGAAAAATTTTTAACTTTTTTCTTTAAATTTTCCATTTTTTGTTCTTTTGTACTGCTCAAACCACATTACCTGAAAAGCTAATGGCCAAAATGGCTGGCTCTGATTAACTTTTTCTATGAAAATACGGCTTTTTGGGCGTATTTTTGGTTTGGAGAACGGGCACGGGTAACGGGCCGTTATTGGGGCACGGGCACGGGGAACGGCACGGGAGGGGGTAGCACGGGAACGGGGAACGGCACGGGGGGGGTGTCTTACCGAACACTAGTCTGAGTCTCCCTCTTGGAGGCAGCGCTTGCTAAGTTTTAATGATATGTCACAGGCAGTATTGAAAGGTCGCGGTATTTAGGCGTGAAGGCAGATGAATGGGAAGACCTCGACTATCGCGACATTACCAATCCGTTGTTCATTGCGGGGATTAGACAGCTGCGAGCGAACTGCCTCATCTGCAGCGGCTTCGCCAACTCCCCGTTGACATATATCAAAGAGGTCACTAGTCTCAAATGGTGCCTCTCGCATGCTCAGTACATACCACTTCTGGTCTTCGACTTTACGAGAGTGGAACAACTTCTTACATGCTTAACCGACTTGGTCGACAGGGATTACGTGCTTCCCTGCGCAGTGGCCGTTTTAACCATGAACTGTCGACCTGTCGATCGGTGCCATGTCGATGTAGGACTGTTTCTTATGGCAATCTGTCGCTTTGTACACTCCATTGCTTATCATAATGGTTGGATGCTTAATGATTTTAAAACTGATTCGTTCTTAGAAGTCGTGCGACTACTATTAGAGGTGAGAAATGGGGAATTGCACGCCGCGTAGCAGTCGGTTTAGGTCAGTAACCGGAATCTGGATCAACTGGTAGAGTTCGAGCTTGGATACAATCTACGAAGCGAGGACCTCCGTGTTGTAGCAGCTGATATTCACGCTAAGCAGTCAAATACCACCAATACCCACCGATACTACCACGTAACGGTACACGCTCTTAATATTTTAGCTCGGCCTCATCGGCTGTTTAACGGTTACGAACTGGATAATATTGTTGGAAGGAAAATGCTTGTCACTGCTACAATTTTGCCCGGTGTGCATGGGAACTGCACATGCTCAAAGTGATATAAAAAAGTTCTTCTTTCGGCGCCATGTTCAAGTCATCAGCCATTCGACGAATTGCTGACCTTTTTACCTAGGACTGGCTTGACGTCGTACTCGTCCAAACTTCCTCATCCCTTTGACATTGCGTCACAATTCTGCATTTCTATCCATTGAACATCGACGTCCTCCTTAATGATCTCGTTTAGGAAATCTTGACTGAGCTGAGGTCAGCATGCGCGTATGATCGGAGGGACTTTCGTGGCATTTACTATTCGAGTTCTACGACACAGCACGGTACACATGGCTTGCTGCGCATTCGCTTCACAAATACCTACTTGGATTTTCGACGTCCCTTTAACCGTTCCTTGCTTTGCGTGGAATGCCATTTTTCTGATGACCGCATGATATACCGTCCAGCCAACACCGCAAGCCTTGCCAAATTACTGGAGCCCGTCACACTCGTGGGAGACGTGTATCGATCTACCACGAAGCCTAAGCCTACATGCGAGGTACGGGCAGAGGAGTCACGATTCATGAGGCACAAACCATGCAACAACAGCAATAGCGACATTAAATTTAATTGTACTATTTCAGTCTCCTCGCAAATATTACATCGCAATCGTTCCTCGTATAACGTAGGTCTCGTTTATTTCTGCCTTCCACCGTACATACTTCAGGAACCAACTACGAACCCGAGAAATGCCTGGTCAGAGGGCTACACGTTGTCGAAATCACTCAGCCCCGCATTAATTAATGACGCTGTTCCACCCGATTCCCAATAAATTACCGTTGTCGATGACGCTATATATGAACGCCATGAGGCAAAGACGGCTACGTTTAAACAGCAAAAGTCCAAAATTTCGGCATTTTTTGCCAAAAAATGCCAAGAATCTTAGAGAAATAGTGCGATATTCATCCGTGGGCTATGTAGAACGCGCCGTTCAAGTTGAAACGCAACCGCTGTACCGCAATGCAGAAGTATGCAGTTGGTGGAATTTAAAACTTTAGGGCATACGGGCATGAATAAATTTAGGTGCATGCTTAGATACTTCCTGCGTTCCCATACATGTTGAACATGCGTCCATACCGGCGGCATGCCTTGTTTATGTTAGCAGTCCTCAGAAGCCGACACTCGTTTTTCCTCACCCGTTCTCGGAGCATTACCCATCGCCGCCTGACGCCAACGGTCCTTTGTTGGTCCAGTCTCGACCTTGCGCGGTAGGGGCCTTAAAGTTCTGAAACTACCTCATGCGACAGCCGAAGACGCACCTTTTACGTTTTTCACGTGTCAAGTTCACTTTCATACCGCTCGGTCGCCGCGTGAACTCACACATCTTCGTACCGCAAGGTCATCGTCCATTGCCTGCAAATGACGCACATCGTTTTCCCGTTTGTTCCGTTCGATAAAACATAAGATTTCCGACGTGACTGTTGAAGTCGGTATGTTTAGATGATAACAATACATTTTGGGCGTTGTCCGCAGCAATAGTCCACTTGTATATCCGAAGTCTGTGGGTGGGGGGACCCCTGGGAGGGCAACCTCCTGCGGTGAGCAACACCGAGAAGACGCTCCTATGAAGTACCCGTGCGAAGCTCGCGCAATTCCGATCTAGCTACTGCCGCGGTCTGAAGAGCTACGTGGCCAGAATAGACCCAACTACCGCAGATGTATGGCCTCATTGCAACGGCATTGCGCACGACAGTGTTCACCTTTTCAACTGTCCTGTCTTCCTGACGGATTGCAAACCCATCGACCTGTGGAAGAAACCAGTAAATGCCATCGCCGCCTACGTTATACCTTTACTTTAAACCCCCGGAAGAACAAAGAAGAGAGGCGGGCAATAACAATAACAACGTCGTGGTGGGCTTAGAAACACTAGCGCTTGCACGTTACTGTCTGGAAGTCCACGTTGGTTATACGTTTGTAATAGTGGAACCGAAAGCCAGGGTTGGATAATTCAACTGAATTCGGATTATCGGCATGATTATAGAAGCAAATGGAAAAAATCCGAAAAGCTCTACTTTTGAAAGAAGTACACGCATAAAGAAATTCATGCTTGTTGGGAAAATATACATTTCGCGTCGATTCATTAGGCCTAGCCAACTAGGCTTTTTTGCGGTACTGTGTATTCCTCGAATTTCCGAGGTGGCATGCAACTGGGGCTTTACTAACACCTGCCGTAGAACGCCATCGACCGAATGCTTCTTCGAAACGAAACCGCATGTTTGCTGAGTAAGGCTATAAAGCCGTCAGTGACTCACTTCTGCGAGGCCGCATGAGTCTCTGGTCTTGATTCCCACAATTTGATCTTAGCGCGCATTACTGTTGTTGTACTGTTGGATCTTCTCTTAGGCCTTCATCTTCCAGGTGGAATCTTCTTCTAGACTTGCCACATGACTGCGAGCGTCCGCTGCACTCGCTGCATTTTTGTCGCTCTACACCGCCGACGGTATGTTGATTTTATGTAGAGTATTTAGCCGCAAATTCCGCTAGTTTAGAATGCGCTGGAGGCCGCGATGCGGGCACTTTTTGCGTCGAGAATGCGCCGAGAAGAATGTTCTATTTTGACGGAAGAATGGGTGACTGACCTGTCGTTTTGTCGACCAGTGATTGCGGAGCACCAAAGGTGTCCATATTATTCAGCTTGTCACTGGCAGGGATGGGCGGGTCTTGGTCTTGGTCCTGTAGTCCAGGTGGTTTTAGTCTTGGTCTTGGTCGTCGAAAAAATTCCGCCCATCCCTGGTCACTGGTAGGACGCCAAGTACGCTGCTTCAGTGAATTCCCTTTCATTTTGTAACTGATGTGTAACGTCGACCTTGAAAATAGGGTTGTATTATTTTGCCGAGAAAATAATTCAAGAAAAATCCGGACAGGGGGAACATAAAAAAGATTAATTTCTTCCGGGCTTCGAAGAAAATTCATGACGACTGCACTCGTTTTTGTCCTCATGCGCCAAACTGGGCAGACTACTTTGTGTGAAATAGGCTTGAAAATCTCATAGTAACATTGCTCTAAAGGTCAACATTGGGCATTCACGGAAGTAGCCATGCTATGGCATGCTTAGCCCCTCGATCCTAGAGCTTAGACCCACCGCCGAGGCTCGGTGCCTAGGCTGAAGCTTAAGTGGTTCCGATTTGGTTCAGGCTCAGGTTTAAGAATCCCAAAACGGATCCCACTCTGCTTAGTCCCTCCAGCGTATGCATAAGTCTAATCGGTATGCGTAAGTCTCTGTATATGTCTCCACTCCTAAACGTGTTCCAAAACCCTCCAACGGGCGCAGTTGTTCCGGGCACGGAATTGTCGCACTTCCATTTTTCGCTTCGTACTGTCTCTTATATGCCGGGCCACGGTTTGAAGTCCGGCTTCATGGATGACAGCAAAGCGGATATTCCGCGGTAACCTTCACCCGCTCAAGAACGCTTGCAAAGGGGGCTTCGTGCTCGTTGATGCCCTATTTTTACCCATCCTAGAAGTTATCGGACCTTTAGTCAAATTGAGTCTTCAGAACACGTCTGCTCGCTTCGCGACGACTCGGGGACGTTCGCCGCGGACGCTGCCGGCCAGCCTCGATTCGCGTGGAGCGATGAGATCCAGAGCTGCTGGCAGTTCTCCTACTACGGCGCAAAGGCTACAACAACTTCCCCGACTTCCCGTCCTGCATCGCTTTCTGCTCGGATTAGCACTGACGTAGCGGGAGGAGAAAAGTGAGCCGATAGGAGAATGCTGGCTGTAGCGTGTAAATGTCCTGAATAAAGTTCCTAGAGCTGGTCGGAAGTAACCGGTATTAAAAAGTGTAACTAGTAAGCTAGCAAATATTTCCGGATGCTACGCCAGAGAAGTTCGAGAAATAGCTTCATTATATCTGACACATCTTTTATTTCTCTGGCACATTATTTCGTAAGCACATAGCGGATGTTTGTAGTGCTCCTTAGATGTCGATACAAGGAAACAGAGTGTTATGACGTTCCTTAAAGTAGCAGATTAGGTAGATATATCGGAATGTCACCGTAATTAAGCTCCTTAACCTTCTTTATATTGATGACTTCCCTCATCACTGCATATGTTCGTCAGACGTAAACTACATCGCCATGCGTACCTAGATCCTACGGCTTTCTCTACCCAGATAGTAGTTTCGGCAATTGTCCTGGTCCTTTATTCTGGGGGTCTAGGTCCTGGTCCTGGCACTCTGCTCAGCCCTTTTTCATACATGACCGTACGGAAGCCTCGATAAGTGAAGCCTCGAGGGGAATGTAGACAACCGCTCTCGGGTCGATTTTGGAGGTTCCTCCGTCCTTGTAATCAGCCCGTGACAAAACCTCTGACAATCTCCATTGTAGAGGCACTTTTTGCTACTCGCATATTTAAAAGCAAGGCCCACCTAATGCCGGTATTCGTCGTCTTGATAACCAACCCAGTTCGCAGAATGCCGCAACATGGACCTGCTTGACAACGTTTCGCGCCCAGATAACCGAAGAGCCAGAGGTGAAAATTGGCTAGACCCTCCCGCCACCGCATTGTATCTTGTTGACTACAACCATACACGTTTAGCATTTGTCTCCTGGGATCACATAGGCCCGTTTTGGGACAAAACCCCGGCCAAACTGCATTGTTTGCTCAGCCTTTTCAGTGCATCGCACGCTAGACATAAAGGATGAATGCTACGCCCACTGCCTCTATATATTTTTCCAAACCGTGGTCCAATTTAACTGCGATTCAAAGTTAACTGCCATTGTGTGAAGATTCTTTGGAGGCCCCTACGTTTACCCTATACCTGTTTAGCAGTCGCGTTGTACTCGTTCTCGGTCGCGGTTTTTCGAGAGTCTCGGACCGTTTTGGTGTGCTCGGTTTGATTTTCAGAATCCCCAACCCTGATATTTAAGGACTTTTTATGTTTAATGAATGTATAAATTCCGTAATTCTGAATAAAAAAATCGTCGAAATTCGAAAATGGAAATTTATGTACACCCCTGGTGACTTATGACAGCGACACAAACTTGGTGAGGTCGTCCCTATTTCATTCACGTAGAGTTTCAACGTAATCCACGCTCTAGGCCGTAAAGCAGTCGAGGCGACGACCTTCGCGCCTGCGGAAATGGCGCACTTCCGCGTTTAAAAGTGCTCCGGCTGATAAGCTAAGTCGTCGCTATTTACCGGCGGCTTGTGACCCGACGGTCTCGTCGCTTGCATGGTACGCGAAGCCGCTTCGAAGTGTGACAAACGTCTGTTCAGAAATCGGCGGTGGTCTGAGGCGAACGCTTGCGGTGAATTTCAAATTGTGCTTTCCACGTCTTCCCCGTACCTGTGTCGAAGCTAGCACTGCCGAGCTACTTACGCAGTTTTCGACCTTTCGCTTTCTCATCCGACTAGGGCATCATGGTAAGTCTTTTTTTGTCAACAATAACCCTGGGCACACGCACCCGACCCAAGTCCCAAGAATCGGACTCGGACCCGCCCGCGGGTCCAGGAACCAGACCTGGACAAATGGGGCGGACCCAGGGGTGGGGCGGAACCCCGCCCGGATCTCTGATTCGGACTCAGCAGGTCCGGAACCCCCCCCCCCCGGGCAAAAAGGGGTGTGGTTTTTAGCGGGCTTCGTCGTTATAGCACGCATGTTCGAATAGGTAGTTTAAGGCACAGTCAGAGGTTGCAGGTGTATGTAGTCCGTAGCACACGCACAAAACGTTTCGTCCGTTCATCGGAAGCATGGGTCATCTCGGTGGCGTCAGGCTTCCATTAGCGATCGACTTTAAATGTTTGCTTCTCTGTGCCGGCCGCCTGCATCCTGCAGATCCAGGTAGCGCTGATATGATCTAAAGCTGACCCTTGTCTACTTGTTCGAGATTGCCGGAAGCGTACCATACATACTCCACACCACACTGTATGGTACGAAGTACGTTGCGTGGTTGGTTACAGAATTCATGCTAGCTACCGTACAGACCCGTACCAACAACGGTACGGCACGGTTTCTATCCGAAATGCGCTAGTACAGGTCGTGATACGGCATTAAAACGGAGGCTACCGTATTTTATGGTACGGAATGCGGTACGACGCTCGGGATTAGGGTCAGCACAATACGGAGTACTGGTACGGGGGTTGTTCGAAAGCGAAACTGCAAGCAAATGTCCGTCCTTCAAGAAAAATTTGTGCCTTGCTTTCCCTAGTCATCCTCTAAAACATGCACCTATGCTAAATTTTATTGAGCCGAATCCCACTGTTACAAAATTTATTGTCCGTACTTTGTGCTCAAAACCGTGCCCGCAAGCGCGCTTCTTTGCCGCACCGACCATTCGGTCCAAGAAGTGGTCTCCCGCACCCGCGGGAGACTCGCGTCGAAAGTGATCTTCCTGCAGACTAGCGACGCCTCAGTGCGCCGCTACAAGTTGCGTCCACCGATTCGGTGACATAATCGGATCGACGGTGTCATCGGTTCGATCTCCTCCGTTGGGTTCATTGTGTGTCGGCCGTGGCCTCCAGCGATCCCCGCCGTCTCCCGCGGGGCCGACGAAAATCGGACGATCGTCGCCCTGGCCGGCCGGCGAGAATCAGGCAGAGGACCACGATCCATTGATCATCCGGCCCGGCGACGGGTTCAAAACTTACTGCGCCGCAGAAGCGCTGCAGATTCCGCTGGTGTATTCGAAGGCGCGTCAGACGCATTCCCCGGCATACTCCCGTCGCTTTTTTTTGGCCCATTCTTTGCGTCGATGATGTGTGAGGCGTGGATGAGGCGCATCCATCATCGCGCGTCGGTAGCGATTGTGTAGCCCCCAAGCGAGCCCACGCCCGGACCCTGCGGAGAGAACCCATGTCGGGTGGCTCCGGTTCAAGTGGAAGGTCTTTTAAGGTCATGGGCGATGGCTGCGTTTCAGCTATTTCTTTTGTGAACGGCGTAGTGATAGAAGAAAGGAACGGTTTGACTCTTATCCATTATCAACGTAATCGCGAGACTAATTTACCGAAAAATTCGACCAGTAATCTCGGATTGTTAAGAGAGCAAGCGGTGTTGCCTCATTTTTAGCGATTTGCCTCATTCGTTTAATTTTGCTAACGGTAAAATAAACGTCAAGATTTTACCTAAGAGTTAAGCACGAATTCCCGTCATTTGATTGACTGCCTGATTAAGTCATTTACGAGGCTTTTTTCAAAGCTTCCTGGGACAAAAAGCCCGGGTTTGCCTAAAGGGGTGGGGAAGAGAAATATGATTTCGGAGCACACAGAACCGAAAAAATTTTCCTATCCGAATAAGTCTATGCCTAAACATTCGGTTTAAGACTCGAAAGAACGGCCTAAGCCGGGGGCCAAAGAAACTGCCTTACTTGTTCCGACACCGAAATCAGCGAAGCCGAAACTGTGGTACCGAAAATGCGAGAACCTTGTTCTCGCATTAACAGTCTGTTGACCAAATGCGAGGAACAGTCTGTTAAGCAATTCAGTGGGGGGATATCTCCGACAAGTGCCCGTTGCATCAATAGAATGGATTTTACTGATGTTAAACGGCCAACGTTTGCAGTACCTTCTCTTACAGGTCGATCGCTGGATGTTCAAGCCGTTAGACTTCGTCGTATTCGGCGGCTTCCTGCTGCTCTCGATCTTCGTGGGCGTCTACCATGGCATCAAGTCGAGGCTCACGAAGACTGACCACTCCAAGACGCAGGAGTTCCTTACGGGCGGCCGCAAGCTGCCCATCTTTCCAGTGTGCTTATCGCTGCTGACGACGTTCGTCTCCGGCATTGCGATATTGGCCGTACCGGCGGAAATCTACTTGAGAGGTCAGTCGACTTTCGGACTGGCTGTGATTGCTGGCCGATGCACCCGTGCCGTGCTGACCCCTTTCGTACTGTGAACCGTGCTGTGCTCAAAAACCCGTACCATGCCCTGAGGACGGTTATGCATATAAACGTCATGGCACTGAAACCGACAAAATTTGAATGCGTGTCGGAATCAGTGCCATGCTGACCCAGTGTTGCCGCAAAGCCATGACGAGAACATGATACAGACCTAGAGGCACTCGTACCGTACGGCCCGTACCGTACCGGTGCGGTAGGGCGTATGGTAGTGAGTACCTTAACGGCTTCGGTTTGCGGGCATGCATAACCTTACCGAATCACGGACCGTTTCGTAATGGCATGGTACGAGAATGGTACGGCGTGGGTTAGAATGGACTGAGTACGGTACGGCCGCCATGGTGCTGACCTCTAAAACCGACGGCCACCAGTTTAGGCGTTGCGATGGGCCTCGCCTATATCGTGGGCGCGATCTCCTTCCTCATCATCGGCATCTTCTTCATCCCGGTCTTCTACAAGCTCCAGCTGCTCAACGCCTACGAGTACTTCGAGGCTCGCTTTGATAGCGGCACTCTTCGACGTATCGGGACACTGAACTTCGTCGTCAACACCCTCCTCTACATGGCCGTGGTCGTCTACGCGCCGTCTGTGGCCCTGGCCGGAGTGACAAACATCCCGTTGTGGCCGTTCATCATAGCGGTCGGCTTCGTCGGCACGATCTACACGGCTATGGGTGGGATCAAGGCGGTCATTTGGACGGATACGTTGCAGGTAAACGAGATCTGTCCTACATTGTTTAACGTAATTTTTCCAGGCGTTCTTCCTGTACTTTGGGCTTGCGATGCTCATCATCAAGGGAACGATGGAAGCAGGTAAGTCAAAGACGTTAACAACACCGATCATAAACCATGAGCAGCGGGCCTTTTAGAGCAAAGCCGGGTTGGGTTTTAATTTTAATGGGGTTAAACGCTTATTTAGTGTCTCCGAAATCGAAGGTAGCTTGTCCGAGCGTTTTCGGCTACTTTAGCAAGCACTGTGGAAAAACGGACCAAATTTTGTCAAAACCTCTGCCAGGGCCTAACCGTGTAGTCCCTGCCTTGTAAGCCCGAAAAACGGAGGCCAGCTCGACAGAGTTGCCGAGAATGCGGTGCCATGTAACGTACGACTACGATATCAGACTTTCAGGCGGTATTTCCCACGTCTTCCAATTGAGCGAAGTTACTGGACGCCTCAGCAACGCAGTTCTTCGATTCAGTCCGAGCCTCTTCCAGGTACACTGACGTTCAGTAGCGAGCGTCCTCCAACCTCCTCACGTTTAGTACCACAGTTTCTGGATCGCGAACGTGTGCGGCGTGCTCCAATGGATCTGCATCTACGGCCTTAACCAGATGGCCCTTCAGCGCTACTGCTCGATGCCTTCTCTGCGGGACGCTCGAATCGTCATGTCCCTAACGATTCCCGCGTATTTCGCGATCGGTAAGCCCCGTTCTACGAGAATCTTTAGCAATGAAGCGATATTCCAGGGCTGATGACCTGCTACATCGGCGTCCTCTTGGTCGCCTACTTTGAGGGATGCGATCCGATTGCGCTTGGCGAAGTTACGACACCCGATCAGCTCAACATTCTGATGGCCTCCAGGGTTCTTGGTAAGAAAGTTATTTTTAAGCTTTGAAATGTTTATTCAAAAATGATTTTAATTTATTGTTTTAAGACAGAAATAAAAATGATTTATATTTTCCAAATAAGGATTTAAAAAATAAATTGTCGCTTTTTTCCTGAATTTTATTTAATGCTTTCAAACTTTAACATAACAATTTAGACTCGATCCCGGGCCTTCCGGGCATGTTCTTAGCGACGCTGTTCAGCGCCACGCTCAGCACCATCTCCAGCGGAATGAACTCGATGACGGCGGTCCTCTGGGAGGACTTCCTCAAGGAGCCCTGCCGCGGGATGAGCGACCGCTCGGCGGAGATCCTCATGAAGCTGATCACGATTGGCTTTGGGATCCTCTCGACCGCGATGGCCTTCGCTTGCGACAGCCTCGGAGGAATCTTCCACGTGACGATGACGTAAGTATTGTTGGCGAACGTTTAGTTTCTACCTGAATGGGGTCGAGCAGTACCGTACTGACCGTACCACGTACCGTACCGGCCCTTCTTCCAGTATCGTACTTCAGCACACAAGACACCGTACTAGGACTGTACTACCCATAAGCTTGTCGCATTCCGGGCGGCATTTTTTGCTTGACGCGTTTGCCATACCGTGCCAGGAAAGTACGGCATAAACGTAGATACGCTGTACTGACCCATAGAGTCATCGTTCTCCATACAGTGCCAACAAGGTACGGCATGAACGTAGGTACGCCATACTGACTCTTAGCGCCATCGTTCTCAGTACCCGTCCGAGGAAGGAACAACAGACGTAGGTACGCTGTACTGACTCCTAAGTGGCATCGTTCTCTGTACCGTGCCAGGAAGGTGCGGCACAGAAGCAGCTAGGCTTCACTGACTAGTAGCGGCATTGTTGTCCGTACCGTGCCATGAAGGTACGGCATAGACGTAGGCAGTCTATGCCGACTCCTAATTGCATCTTTCTCCGTACCGTGCCAGGAAGATGCGGCATAAAAGTTGCTGACTGACCCCAAGCGGCATAGTACCGTGCCGGGAAGGTACGGCACAGATGTAGCTAGGCTGTACTGACGCCTAGTGTCATTCTCCTACCCTTTGCCAGGAGGGGAAGGCATGGACATAGCTAGGTTGTACTGACCCCTGGTGGCATCGTACCGTGCCGTACAATTTTCGCAAATATTCTTGTCATAATACAAGAGATTTTAGCGTTCTCGGCGCCGCCACCGGCCCGCTAGTCGGCCTCTTCTTCCTCGGCATCTTCTTCCCGAAGGCCAACAAGAACGGCGCGTTTGTGGGCATGTTCGTCTCCGCCGTCCTGATGGTCTACTTCGCGGTCCAGAACAACATGGAGAAGCCGTACGCGAACTACGTGCTTCCTCTGGGCAACGAGGGCCGTAGTCAGGGCTGCGAGACGCCGCTCTCGCCGGCCAACTACTCACTCGTCTACGACGAGTACTTCAAATACAAGAGCGCGGACCTGCATTTTGGAGAGCCGGACACATCCTACGCCGCTAGGCTGTCGCCGTACACGTACGCTAGTATTGGTAAGTACCGTCTCACACATTTTAGAGTAAAAGCTGTGTTGAGAAAGGTTTGTGTTAAATGCATCAGTGAAACAAGGACTTTCTTCTAAAGTCAGTAAAGATCCTGTCAAGCGGGGTTGTCTCGGAACGGTCTTGCCTTAAAAGGTCCGCCCGTTACTCGCAACACGGAAGGGAAATTTGTAAAAATTCGGTCATCGGAATCGGAACATAGTATGGACGAACCAGCATAAGGTGAAGCATGTAAGTGAAGCAGTCGAAGGAACGCTTACCCGTGAGGTCGGTATCGTGACGCACGGCGGTCCCCGCCTCTCTGAGGATCATGTCGATCCTCGAACTGATGCCCTTAGCCCTCAGGCAGCCAGTTTCCATTTTTATCGGTTTTCCTCAGCTTCCGAGCGCCTTTTCCAAAACTGAACAGCATACTTAACACCGTTACCGTTCCACATTCACATTAAGTTGACTCTTCCGACCGCATAGAAGCAATCCCAGAAATCAACTCTAGTCAGATATTTAGGCCTAATAATCGTCGTGCTCGTTGGCGTCCCGGTCAGCTACCTGTTCCCGCAGGCGATGTCCGCTGAGCGTCGTCGGTACGCGTACGCATGCACGTACCAAGGCCTCGACATGGAGCTCGATCCGCGCGTCCTACGGAACAAGTCCGGTGCGAGTACGAAGCACTTGCTCAAGGAGGACTCGGCGGCCGTTCGCTAGCGGGACGTTAGCGAGGATAGTCCGTGCAATTTTGTGCTTACGCCAAGAGCTTTATCACTCATCTGCTTACCGGTTTTTGCTACGTGTTTATCGTGTGTTTAGTCAAATAAATTGCGTTTTCATCAAGTCTACCTTGAAATCAAATGACATTTTACGCGACCTTCAACGATTAAGCCTAAGCTTAGGCACGGCATCGGTACCTTCTTCTAGCGACCAGCGCTAAAATCGTCGAAGTTAGAAAAACTTGGTTGCTTAAAACAGCCAACTATAGCCTAAAAACAACAGCAGTCACTAATAATGATTTACACTGATAACGATAGTCATAGGTGTGGGGCTACCACACTAAGCCAGAACGAGACGTTTGCGCCTGATGAGCGCCTTGCGGATTGTACCTCAAGCCTGGTCAACGTTCGAATGCTTGAAGTTTACGCTATTACTTGAACTCGTTGTCTGCGTTCGCCGACTAAAAAAGGCAAAACGTAAAGTGATTAATATGGTTTTGGACTGCTCTCTACATAAACGTGAACGCACACCCATGGATCAGTGCCAGCTTTAATTAAACTACGTTCTCGATAACTAAGTGGCGTGTTTATCGTGTGTTTAGTCAAATAAATTGCGTTTTCATCAAGTCTACCTTGAAGTCAAACGTCGGTTTACGCGACCTTCAACAATTAAGCTTAAGCTTAGGATCGACACAGGTTAGTTCCTTCTTTTAGCGGCCAGCGCTAAAATCGCTGCAGTTAGTAAACCTTGGTTGGCCTAAAACACTCGACGTTAGGACAACCAGCAATCAACTCTAACGGTTTAGAATGAACACTAAGTCGAACGTACAGTGCTACGGCGCAATGCTAGGATGATTAAAGTTCGAATGCTTGAGGTTTACGCTGGCAATGCTTGCCTCCTGCCTTCGCCGACTAAACAAAGGGTAAATCGTCAAATAAGTAATGTGGTTTTGAGCTCCCCTCTGCGCAAACGTAAAAGCTCACGCATGGATCAGTGTCAGCCTGTGTTAAACTACGTTGTCGATCAATAAAGGGCGTTGATAGAGGGGAGTCTCTCCAAGACTCCACCTTCCAAGGTATGAGGATCAAGCAAATGTGGACTGGCCGCAGACCGGCTCGTCCATCTTCAGCAAGCTTGGAGACTCGCAAAAAAGTGCCACGTTCAGGTTTATTAGAGTCGTCAGCGAAGCTCTAACGCTGCATATTATGTTCTATCGACAGGTTGGCCTCTGGTCTTGGCAATTAAGCAAACATGCGACCCGAGAATGGCTCCCTTACTGAGAGGAGCTTAATCGGGTGGGCTGCATTTGTTTTGGGTTCGCGTTTTTGGGTCCCCTGTTTTGGGCCCCAGAAAATATAGACAGGTTTTCTTCTTCTTCTAGAGCCTTTTCTTTTGGTTCCTAAGACTAAACCAAACGGCCTAAGCCTTAGCATAAGTGTGGACGATGGTTGAGTAACAGAGGCTAAGCTGGGGGAATAACGTGGACTAAGCTGGGGGGGAATAACACAGTCTAAGATGTTTGTAATAACATGGACTAAACCTTATTGCTTGACTGTTCATTTGCTAGACATTGTTCAGTCACCTCGTACAGTTGCGAGCCATAAACAAGTTCCAATTCGTGATTGCGGACCTGAAACTTGCTATTTTTCTGGGATCCAATACAGTGGGACTCAAAAACGGAGACCCAAAGCGCGAGTTACCATCGGGCGGGTCCCGCAGATTATTATGCTCATTATTTTTTTTCAGCATTGCGATTTCAAGTTTTTTTCTGCTTGCTTAATGACGGCTGCAAGCTTTCTCGAGGCTAGCACATCCAAGACGATTCTGGTTGGCTTGGGTTTTGGCGTTCTGTCGGCCATTTTTACGCTGGAACTCCATCCGTGGGAATTCTATTCGTATATTTGCCGTATTTGGAAAACACTAGAAGCAATTATGGATCGATCGAATCTCGCTTAATTTGACCCATCGCAAACCTATAAGGTTCTCAAGTTTAGGATCGCACTCTTGCCGACTTTATGGACGACTACATGCTGATGGCGGTGGACACAGACGCCGAATGCGAATGCCCGTTTCCGGCAACGCTTCGTGAGGGTGTGCTGCAGATGGAGGTGAAGAAGAACACCAAGTTCCGCAACATTCTCACCCGCGTGGAGAAGGAGTTCCAGGTGAGACTGGGCGGCACAGACTGGACAAATTCTCGGAAAGTGTTCGTCGAGGAGGACTGTTCTAAGCAGCTTTGGACCAATTATTATGGTTCATTCACCTACCTGGGATGACTGACGCCTCACCCGGCATCACTGAAACATTAACTGAACTGGACCAGGTCAAGTTAACTGAGTTCAGTTGAAATTCAGTCCAAGTGCCCTAAAATCCTTGGGAACCTACCTAAATTTGTCAATTTTTGCGTCCCTGGCCGACTCGGTTGTCCACGGTTGCATACTCTACAGCAAGATTTTCCTTTTCTCTACTTGTACGTTTAGAATCCCGACGTTCGAAGGGTTATGTTCCATGGCGTAGGCGAGGGAGCCGAAAAGTGCATCTCGTGCGTCGAGGTCTTCAAGAAGAAATTCACTGAGGTTCGTCCAAAATGTTCAAATACTAGTGCTAATACCCTATGTTTAGACGACGCACCAGTGGACGAAACTGACCAGCGTCAACGCGAAGGACATTTGGGCGCCGAACCAGCCGGAAATGGACACGCTGGCGGTGGAGAAGCGCATTCCCGCAGTGTACATAATGGTCTCGCGGGACCCCTACGCGGAGGAGTTCCAGTGTGCGAGGTAAGGCTCTAATGGAGCGTTCATCGTCTCGCCCAAGACGAAGCTTTGAAAGGATTATTCTGCCACGGGTATCGCCCAAACCATATTTGGACTGAAGGCGTAGGCTAAATTTCAGGAGAAATTCTGGCCAAAATTAGCCTAACATGGATTTTGTCTAAAGAAAGGACTATCACGCGGCGTAAACGGCTGTTCCCGGAGGGAAGGTGGACGGTTAGCAATGAGCTCGCCATTAATTCTGCCTATCTCTTCATTCTCCGCTGTCATTTTGCCCTCAGAAGTAACCTTCAGCTTTAGACATCAGCCTTTTTAAAACAGCTTATACACAGCCCGTTTCCGCCAATGCGTTTTAATTGCCTGTTTTCAGCATCCAGGCGAGCGATGAGAAACTCCCGTCCTTCCTGCGGCGTACGCCTGGCGAGAAGACGCCGTTCCAGGGCGGCGGTCCGCGCCATCGAGGCGGACAGCAGAAGCGTCCACCTGGCGACGTTCCACCCGGCGGCGAGAATCCCTGGAAGCGCCCGGACCGTCGGAAGGGCGGCGGACGCGGAGGCAAAGCACAACCACATCAGCAACAGAAGGCGAAGAAGGAGGAGAAGAGCGACGCTGGCCAGCCATCGCAGCCGCCCACGGGATCGTCGTGACAAAGCCGAAGAAGTCATATCACTTTCCATATTGTTGCTAGTTAGCGCTTGTTACGTTTGAATAAATCGTTATTTGTTACTCAGCAAGACCCTCAAATTGATACCTCGGCTAGACTGAAGGAGGTAGTAGTGCCTGGAAGCCTGTCACGAGCCTCACATGTTTCTAAAAGTCCTAGCCAGGAGACGAACCTGGAAAAGAATTGTCATCTCTGTCGCGTTCAGTGACGTCACGCAAGCACGCCCATATATCTGTGTTATCCCAGGGAAGGAGTAGTATCTTGAGGTCATTCTTTAGCTGATATGTGCGTGAGAGTCCTAGCCTGGAGATAAACCTGACCCATCTCCGGTTCACGCTGGGTTCAGGCTTATGCTCGAACGGGTCCTGGAGCCGCCTCTGCTGCCGAAAATCTACACTGGAAGCCACGCAAAAAGCCAACTTCAGGAACCGTCGCCTCGCGCTTGTAGCGTGCCGGAGCATTCGGCCACTATAACGCTCGAAGCTGGCCTGTCCCGACGCTCATTGATAACGTTTCCTGGGCATATCTTCCCGCCACTTTTCAGTTGACGAAGACGGATACAAGTACTCTAGTGCTCTACTACTACGTATTCTAAACTTCGATCTCTGATGCTGTCGCCGTGCCGTACAATGTACGGCGCGTGCAACGAGCTTGTGTATAATGATGCACACCCTCGTACTACTGCTGGACATACTGACCCCTTCCTGTACCATGCTTTGTGCCGTACTGACCCCTGTCGTACCGTACTCGGTGCCGTACTGACCCCTGTCGTACCGTACTTGGTGCCGTACTGAGTGAGCCAAATATAATGTGCCGTTTACACTAAATACGGCACGACAAGGAACGCGGCATTTTGATAGCGTCGTACCGTGCTCCGTGCTGGCTTCCCCCTACCGTACAGGACTGTCGTACCGTACCGTAAATAAGGCAAAACGATATCGTGCGGAGCACGGCACGGCACATCGCATCAGCACGGGTACATGCTAAATGTCGGCAACCGTACGGATGGTACAACCGTACCGCACCGTACTGNAAGTACTCTAGTGCTCTACTACTACGTATTCTAAACTTCGATCTCTGATGCTGTCGCCGTGCCGTACAATGTACGGCGCGTGCAACGAGCTTGTGTATAATGATGCACACCCTCGTACTACTGCTGGACATACTGACCCCTTCCTGTACCATGCTTTGTGCCGTACTGACCCCTGTCGTACCGTACTCGGTGCCGTACTGACCCCTGTCGTACCGTACTTGGTGCCGTACTGAGTGAGCCAAATATAATGTGCCGTTTACACTAAATACGGCACGACAAGGAACGCGGCATTTTGATAGCGTCGTACCGTGCTCCGTGCTGGCTTCCCCCTACCGTACAGGACTGTCGTACCGTACCGTAAATAAGGCAAAACGATATCGTGCGGAGCACGGCACGGCACATCGCATCAGCACGGGTACATGCTAAATGTCGGCAACCGTACGGATGGTACAACCGTACCGCACCGTACTGCCGGTACACAGAACGGGTGGGGTAGGCCAATACGGAGTACGATACGCTTCCAGTTTTCTCGATGTTTAGCACACACAAAAACCTACGTGAGCACCTTTTGTACGCCCGCATAGCTCTCGGTGGCCGGCGATTCATTCCCCTCAGCCCGTAGAGCAGCGATTCGATGCTACGGGAATGGCTTCCAGACGTCCACCATTCACGCAAGCGCCCCGCACCACATCATCGCGGGGCGAATTCGGGCTTCCTCATCCGGGGCGCGAGAGTCCACGTGAGGCGAAGAGGCAGAGGAATCCGGGCTGCCCCGGCGACCCGCGGGCGCACTGCGCCTGCCCCGCTGCTGGAGGTCGCCCCCTTTGACGCATTACGAGTGGGCGCTTTGGTCTCTCGCGGGCCGCATTTTCTCTCCGCTTTTGTCGATTTTTGACGGTTCCTGCTAAGCTTTTTTGACCATAAAATGTGTGTAATTATTTAAAGAGTTTTTGTAACATTCTGTAATAATTAATTTGGTAGAGACTGTGAGAAAATACAAGCAATTCGAAGCGGTCTTCCAGGATGACATCGTCAGTACGCACATTGGAAGCTCGTGCCGGAGTGACCGACGCTACAAAGGAATCGCTGGAGGATTTCGCTAACCTCAATGACGTTGAAATTCGGCTCAAAATTCTCGGTAAGCGCAGCTTAGATCCTGAACGCTTTGAAGACTCAGAGATCTCCACTCATGCGACGCGGTTTGTACGGTCATCCATAGCGCAAGAGAAATGGCGACGATTTGCGCGCAACCATGCGTCCCGCCAAGCGTTAGCGCATGCAAGAACGCATGCGGTACGGTGGATGATACAAGGTACAGACAGCACGCCATGCTGTGCGCATATGTGAAGAGTCATGCGTATAAAGCGCTTCCGCATATAGAAGCCCGCAGCTTGCCCGTACACATCGGCTGCATCCGACGACGACTTGTGTGCAGTCATGCGTGCAAAAGAAGGAAACGTGCATGCGTAGCATGCCGGAATGCTAGCATACGTATGCGTGCTTCTTGGGCTTCGAACTAGCCATTTAATGTAGAGAGATACGGCCGATCAAAGACCTTGTCGAACTCCGCAAGCGTTGTTGTTTGCGGCAAAACGCACCCGAGAATCCGTTAAGGCCCGATGACCGCATGAACCGACATCGGATGCGTGAGGGTCAAGGTACAAGGCAACGGGGGGGGGGAGGGAGGTAAGCAGTCAAAGAACGCCGGGATTAACTGATTTGTCACACAATTCTGAACGGCCTCATATCCAACCATCCTGTTTCTAGGTCCTGCACGAGTCTCACACAGCGCCATCAAACTGAGTCAGGTCCAGCAGCTCATCCGGGCCGGCATGGAGCGGCCTCTGATCTTCCTACGGGACCGCGTTCAGAAGCCGGATGACGCGTTGAAGTACGTCTTCTTCAGCTACGATGGTGACGAGGACCGTGCCAATAACACGAAGTTCCTCGCGTGCACGCTCTGCTTCAAGGCGTTCCACGGCGGCGGATCCGCAACGTAGGTGAAACCGCTTTAGGAGACCAACCTAGTAGTCCCAGGAGTTCCTCGAAGAGCCAACCTTAATGTATTTACCTTGAAATCCTATCTAAGACTATCTGAACACTTTTCCAAGCAGAAGTCATTCTTGAATCATCCCTGGTAGTCATCCCTGAAGCTTAACCAGTCGGCGATACGTCACTTCCAGAAACCATCGCTGCACTGTTACGCCAACACCGCGAATACCCTGCGATTACCTGGGCATCCTCGGCAAGCACAAGCCATCCACTGATGCGGACTTCGTGCCGTCAAGTAGTGATCTGTTGGACGCATTCGTCAACAGTGACCCTAATTCGCCGCTCACGTCGGCAACTAAGAGCCCAACAGCGGAAGACAAGGTAGGCCTATTCCAAGTGGCCTTTGCGGCGGGGATGTAGCAACCATGTGCAACGGGCCTTCAAGTCGAGGCCCGGCCCGGCCCGCGAGCAAAATTTTGAGGCCCGGGCCCGCCGCCGGGCCGGGCCTATAAGGCCCGGCGGGCCTTGGCTTCTTAGGCTAGAGAGGAAAAATCCCCTTGGTCCCCCCTTTGGTACTTTCCATAGGCTAAAATGTTGTCTTTTATAATGAGTTCAAAATACAACATTCGAGTATTATCACCTAAAATAGCTTGCCGCAGGCACCGTCAGAGCGACTTCTTGACTAATCTACCTAAAATGTATTGGAAATTTGACCAAAAAGTGGCAATTTTTGAGCCCTGAGCCGGGCCTAAACGGGCCGGCTGGTTCTGCGAAATCGAGGCCCGGGCCCGGCCCGGCCCGGCGGGCCTATGGCCCGGTTGCACATGGTTGGGATGTAGTCGGTTTTGACTGAACTTACGTATCAGGTCTTTACAAACCTTAAACCTGGATTGTTTGATGCAGGTCTAAAATGCGAAGTGGAAAGTCACGTGAAACCTTAACAACTTTTCAATGCCTGAAACCTGGTTCAGGCGCAACCTTGCCATGCATGAACCGGGTGCAAGGACCTTGTCACTAAACTGCAGAACCTCGACATTTCAGGCGTCCGCCACGACGATGACCATTCGAGGACGGCCCGTAGTCTGCATTGGCGAACACCGAATGATCCAGGACAAGCCGAGCACCGACGGCACGCGCATGCACTGGCGATGCCAGTTCCACAACCGCTACCGCTGCAAAGCGCGTGGCACGTCGCTAGCCGGCTCCGATGTGGTCCTCGAGACGCAGCCGCATAATCACTCGCCGGTAGTGGATGTTCCGCAGGTTAGCTCGCTGTGCTCGATCTTGTCTGCATCAAAAAGCGTTGTTTAGGGCAGTCACTTGCTTATGCCGGTCCAAACTCTTGCCCCAGGTCCACGTGAAGGAGTCAACCACGACGAAGACGACTTTGGCGTTAAGCGGAGCCGACTATCCCAAGAGACTCCGAATAGTAAGACTTCGGATTCAGCACTAGAATAGCTGGGCTACAGCTTAAGCAGACCTAAGTAGTCCCCACTGATGTTTAAGCTTAGACCTAGTCATCGGCTTCAACATTAGAAACGTGTTCACACGCTCTTACGGCTTAGGCGTAGCCGGGCTACAGCTAGGAAGACCTAGTTCCTATTGATGTTGAAGCTTAGGCCTAGTCTTGAGCCAGATGCGGGCTCAAAACTAAACTTAGTCTTACTCTCAGATCTGCACATACTTAAGCTTAGGATTAAGTCGGTTCGAGCCCTGGAGAAGAATTTCGGCTTAGGTCTAATTCCAGCTAGACCTAAGACCGGATCACGTCAGACGTAGAACTGGTTAGGTTCTGGCTACGGGGCTGTTTAGTCCGTTTTTAGCTTAGCATATGTGCAACTTGATCTTAGGCCCTAGCCCCAGACGATCACAGACAAATTCTTAGGTCTAGGCTTAATCTTTAAATTTGTTCCGTAAGCATAAGCATTGTAAGACCCTTCCTTGGAAAATGTAGTGTTCCTTCGAGCCGCGTAAACTGGGAGCCCTGGACTATACATCAAAAGAGCCAAGCATGCAACATTCACTTTAGACTCTTTGAAGAACGAGCCCCACTCGGGCCCGTCGAGTCCGATTCCGTCCATGCTCGACGCGGTGCTCTCGGCCACAACGCTTGCCACTAGCGCAACTTCGAATGGAACCGAACCGCATGACGAAGCGCACTCCGATTCTCCTATACAACTTCTAAACGCCGCCATGAAGGAGATCGAGAAGCTTCGCAAGGACCTGTCAGCGAAGACCATCGAGGCGGAAGTGGAACGAAGGAGGCGGGAGGCGCTGGAAGTAGAGGTAGGCAATTCTGTCCATGCTCCTGGCCTCAAATAAATTGAAGGCCGAATTTGGCCTCAAATAGTACTAGGTATGAAGCTTAAACTAGGGCCCGCTCAGAATGGGACCATTTAAATAGGACGCACATTTACACACTACCGCTATGTGGGGCACCTAGCTAAACCTAAGTTGTTATACTTTAGAAGTCTGGTAAGCATCATACAAGTGGCCTGCCTAAGCTTAAGACTAAGCTTAATGTGCGTTTCCCCATACGATTTTGACTAAGCCGACCAAGCAGCATATCGGCTCTAGCACATGGCCCGCATTTAGGTGTGCAAGAAGAACAAGGTGATCGCGGACCTCACCGTGAAGCTGGGCGAAGCCGGAAGACTCTGAATACCTTTCTGCATCGGTCTTCTATTGTCATGCTGTACAGTTACGTGCTTCATTAAAGTTTTCGCATGGATGCAGTCAAAGCTTTTCTGAGTGCACACAGCGCCCCTGCATGATCCGCAACACACGCCCCCTTCCCCACTGGTAAGCAAAGAAAAGGCGATATTGAGACGATTCGTGAAAACACAGATAGAATAGGCTTAGGACGAGCCGACCCGGCTTAGGACTAGCCTACCCCGGCTAAAGTCTAGCCCACCCCGACTTAGGACTAGCCCCTCCCATACGCGGCGTGCTGGCGCAGGCACGCTTAGGCTTAGGTCGTTCAGATTTGGTGCAGGCTTAGGTTGAGGTTGTTAAGACTGTTTTCACGAATTGAATTCACGAATCGTATCTTTTGTCAGTTTTCACGAATCGTACCTTTTTCGGGAACTCACGAATCGTACCCTGGAGCCACTTTCACGAATTGAATTCACGAACTTATACCCGTCCCTTGGCCCAACCCTCCCCCCCCCATATGACCTGCTATGCAAAAAAATGGACGATATTTTCCGCTTCTACATGCACGAAACCTCCTTAGTGCCGTAAGCCTGAAGGAATTCTGCCTTCTTGTCAGCCATGGGAAGCGTCATAGCAGGCCCGCTATAAGCATACAGCATAAGCAAAAAACTTTGAATGGACGCAACTTTGTTCGTATACGTCCGATCAGGCCGAGACATTTGGGGTTTTACGTATCTCTTCAGGGGATATCTGTGTAAGTTTTAGAGTACGGCGCCCGTACCAAGGTACGGTCCAAACCCGTACTCGTACCCACATTATACGGCACGGCAACATGGCACGGGAGGGTCCACCACGGGTACGGGTACGGCACGGGTGCCAAAAACAAGCCGTGTTTTGCCAAGCCGTGTATTATGCGGTTTTAGTGTACACGGCTCGGCATTCTTGGGTCCACCACGGCACGACTACATGGCACGGGACGGGGCGCCACGGGTACGGGTACAGCACGGGTGGGTCTACCATGGGCACGGGGTACCAGCGCCAATCTCTAATAAGGATTGCGCGCGGTGAGATGGTGTTTATTTTTCACAAAAAAAAACACAACATAGGTAACCGGGACATGTGATTTACTCCGACGACACGATGGGCAGCTTCTTGACGAAGTCGGGGTTCTGCAGCTCCTCGCGGACCACGTCCAGGCCGCCGAGCAGCTCCCCGTCGAGGTAGAGCTGCGGGTACGTGGGCCAGTCGCTGTAGACCTTCAGACCCTGGCGGACCTCGTCGTCGCTGAGGATGTCGAAGGTCCAGTACTCCGCGTTGAGACCGTTCAGCATCTCGACAATCTGGCGGCTGAAGCCTGAAAGGGATACCGTCAGCTTAGTGCAGCCTTACTTTGTTGCAACACTGGAGCGACCTCATTTCCAGGATGACTCACAGGGAATACAGCTTCATTCCTGCCAGGATTTTCCTAGGAAACTCTATTACATGCCTTCCAGGGACGGCTTCATCCGTCCGTTATGACTCCCAGTAAAATTCCGGGATGAGTCTGCGAAACTAGCTATCACACATGCCTTCCGGGTATGGCTTCAGCGTAGGACACCCAGAGTATTTCCCAAGGTGACCTAGGGGAGCTGTCGGACCCACTTGCAGGCAGAGTACACTGGTGATTTCTGTGGATTTCGCGGACCTTTGTTGGGAGTCCCGGGTTGCTCCAGGAAAGCCCTGAAGATGATTTTCCCAGGGCATTCCCAGGCATGTCTTCCAGCTGTTCGTTGTGTTACACTTCTAAAAACTATCCAGCATGCCTTATAGGGGAGATTCATCAGAAGAATTCGATATTTCCAGTGTCTTGCAAGAGATCACGGCCACGCTTCCAGTTAATTCCTGGGAGAGCGTCCAAGTATAGCACGTAGGGCTCTACCAGGCACGTTCTTGAGACAGTTTTCAAGAAATTCCTAGTTGTAGGGAAAGCGTACCGCAGCGGGGCGCCTCCCGGTTGCCCTTCATGAAGAGCGTCAGGCGGCTCTTGTTGATCAGTCGCTTCAGGCGCTCCGTCAGATCCTACAATTAGCTTCTAAGTGAGGGCCACCGACTGTCACTTTACCTCTTTCACGACCGGCTCTGCGGCCGCCGGAGCGCTGACGCCGAACTGATGCTTCAGGATGAGGTTCTTCACCTCCGTCGGGTGGAAGCCGTTGATGCGGTCCACTTGTTTACCGTCCTAAAAGACATGTTACTTTACTGCTTGGGAACCATTTCACTTTCTGGATCTTTCAGCCTTTTGCTATTTCCATGGTTTCTGTTCCGAAACTGACGTATATTTCGGCACAGTCGGCTGAAGCTCGGCTTGACAATCTGTTCGGGGCTCTACGAGGTTAAACTTAGGCTTAGGACCAAAGCATAGGCTAACAAACCAGTTCGAGTAGGCTTCGGGCCGTGCCGTTACCCTTTTTCACGACACTGGCTCTAAAATGGCCGTTTCTGGCCGTTCCGTTTTATGCGGTTTTAGTGTTGCGGAGGGTCAGCACGGCACGTTTCACGGCACAGACTGCAGCTCCGCACCCGTAAGTTCGACCATCTAGCGATTAAGCTTTCGCTTCGGTCTAGGACGCCAAAGCTTAGGCGTAAACTAAGTACCACTTCGGTTATCTACGCGATTAACCTTAGGCTTGGTAACACATCAGCCTCGTGAAGACGCACAAACAAAGCTTAAACGTGCTAGCACTCTGCCTGCCGCTACCTTGAAGTAGACTATGGTCGGCGCGGCGATGACGTCGCTGCCGAGTGAAGCCTCCGGTACGCCCTCAGCGTCTATCTCGGCGACGTTGAACGGATCGGTGAGGGTCTTGGCGAGCTCCGCGAGGATCTCGTTCAGCTGCGCACACGACGGCGTCCACGTGACGGAGAAGTGGACCAGGTTCAGGCTGAAAATGAAGAGTCATGCAACGAAGTATAAAAGAAGGTATTGTACGTCCAAAATTCATCGTCTTCCGTCGGCGGTTTATAAAGCATACCGTACAACCCAGAGGCTGGGCACATTTTTTTTGCTGAGTGCCAAGACCAGAACCAGGACCTGGACCCCCATGACCACGACCTGCTCAGCCCTGTTACAAACCCATGCTGACATAGTCTACGTACATAGTACCTTTTGGAGCTCTTCAAAACCAAGTGTTTCTGTCCTAGTAAATGTCGATTCCGCCTAGAACAGTTTCATGCCCTACTTAGCTGCATTTTGTAGGTTTAACTTAGAACGATTGCCTTCCTCAGTATTCCTACATCAAGGTACTTATGCATGCGACTTCTAGTCCGTGCCTAATCGCAGTAATACCAATATGCGTAGCTCAACTGAGGCAAGTAGAGAAATGAGACTAACTCGGAATCTCTGTGTAAAAAGTACGTATTGGACGAAACAACGAGTATGCACTGATCTGTCAGGTTACCTGCGCCTGGCTATAGACCGAAATGACGCTGTGCCGCTTCACGACTCTAGATCTTCTCTGGTACCTAGCGGTCAACGGGTGGAAAACGGGACCTAGGGATGCGGTCAACCTTGGTCTACGCTGCGCAGATTTGGACTAGAATGCGTCTTTCATCGGCTCAGCGAACTTAAGTCTCCTTTGGTGCCGCTTCCCATATTCCCATTGTTCGCTTACCCAGGTTGCTTGACGAAGTCGTCGAATTCCTGCTTGCTAGTCAGCTTCTTGACCGTCATTTCGATGCCTAAACCTCGGAATTGCCGACGTGTTGAAATTTATACAAGGGCATGGAGAGACACATGAATGTACAAATAGGAATAACTGAAATACATTGGTTAATATCGGTTTCATAAGCGGTGAAATTCTGCGCCCAAACCCTTCCATAATCGCAAAAATTGGGAAAACCACGTTAATTTCAAGTGTGCCCAAGACGGTGACAAAAGCTTCGACATGCCTGTAGTGCGTAACACGCATTTCTCGAGTCATATCACGTCGCAGAAACTACGAGACCATTAGCGAACCCAAGCCCATAAAGCGCTTCGAAGAGGCGCTCTCTTCAGGGAGCACGTTCGCTTCAGTGTGGCAGAACGCCAACGTGGGTCAACTGTACCGCTTGCGCTGCTACTGCGGAATAGTGTCGGATGGCTCGACTTGGGAATAACCGACGGAAAATACGAGTAAAAGTAACTGAGCACGCAAAGATGATCCATGTGAAGCTCCAATTATACCACGGATGAAAAGCTTCTGTTTTGCAAACTAGCAAAGTGGCATTAGATAGTTGCGTTTATCGGCAACACGTAAATTAAGTGCGTTGGAGCATCGAACTTGTAAAATACGACAACAAGTGATTCTATTCTCACTTAATGAAGCCTAGTGTCAAGAACGCTTAGGTAAAGAGCGTTCAGAGAGCGTGGGCGCAGGCCTGCATGTGCCCTAAGTTGGGCCAATCTTTTTGGAAAACGCGCTTCTGGACAACACATTTTTTTGCAACAGTACAGATGGGTAGAATGTTGTCGGGTGCAACAGCATTTGACATGTGCACAATATTCTGGTTGGTTATGAGCGCCCACAGTTTCTCCCAATCAAAGGACCTCGGTTACGCAGACACTTGGACGAAATACCCGAATTTTACCCAGAAACACACAAGCCTATGCGAGAAAGCCACATAGCTTGCAGACCAGGGGTGCCCCGGAACGGTCTCCCCCAAATCATTCGACTTCGGAAGCCCCTCGGAATTCGAAAAGGAGAAACTCTCGGAATTCGCACCGCAAAAAAGACCACAATGCACAACGGTAAAGTAAAAGATGGGTGTAGCCCTGAGAGGATACCCGCTCTGCCCGAATTCGGATCGGAATCCCAAGGCATCATTGTTGCAGACCAGACAACATTGCCGTCTCTGCGAGATGCTTGTCGGTTTGTGCTCAAAGCCCTACGCTGTGATTTCGAATAATTGACGCTGCACCGTAATTCATAGGCTTCGTCGCATTCTCAACACTGCTTTCTGCTCGACGATGCTTGTCGTAATGCAGTGCCTTACATGCAATGAGACGCGCTCGATGTAATTCTGCACAGCATGCAATGACCACAGTGCACAACAGTGGTCGACGAATCGCCGAGCGTTCAGTGAGAACTGACCCATCCCATGGCCAATAACCTACACGACTCTGGGGCGCATAAAAGGCCCCCGTTCCTTGCGAATTTCATCGTTCCGTCCGTTGTGCATTCCCCGATGAGCGTCTCAAACTGGCTCTGCCAGTTTAAGCCTAAGCCTACCTACCCCGTCGGGGTCAACTCCATCTCCTGCCAGCGAGACCTACCGGTCTCGAGGAGGTCCGACTCACTGCGCGGGGACAATCCTCCGCGGCTCGGCCAATGCCCGGCAGGACTCCCCAAGCGGATCACGCTCATCGCCCCCACGTCCTCCCGGGATTTGGCCCTAGCGGTCTATCCCTAAACCCCACCTGGCTGTGTGGTCCGGTCGGCCCGCGAGGCTCTGACGGCTGGCCCCTCGCCGGGTCGGTAGTCGCTTCCATGCGGGTTCGGCTCGGGCCGCACGGTCAGGCTGGTAGAGGACAACAAAATGCACAACTGTAGAGTAAAAGGTCCACTTAGCCCTAAAGGATACTCGCTTTTATAGCGTTTGTCCACGGCAACAGTACCGACAAAGGGCGCCCTTAAAGCGCTTAGAAGACTCGTCTGAATTAACGCCTGCGTGGCCCCGAATGTTCCCGGTGTCTTCCTTAATGTCCCCTTCAAAGAAGTTTCCACTTCGGCTGCACGTCTTCGGCGGTTCTACTCGATATCTTTTCATGGCAGCTTCTGTTGGTTCTGTCGACGCTGCAAAGCCATTCCAAACGAGCTTGCACATCGCACAGACCCAGCCGAAGCTGTGACGAACGCCTACGTCGACTGATACTGCACTATTCCCCGCTATGAACTGCTTCTGCCAGGCCTGCGAATGTTGCAAAGCTGGACGTAAACGTTCTTTGCACATTCTGTAGACCCGGTTGAAGCTGCTATCTGATTACTTCGCCTACTCTTCGACTATTCCAACTGCTAATGCCGCCACGACGGTAACTTGACGTCTCTAGTGATAGCCTAGGTCTGAGCTATCACAGATATGTCAGGTTCTCGTTGTGGCGACGCAGATATACTCAGCGTCCGAGCGGCATAAACTGAGCAACCCAAGGTGCCTAGAAGGCTTGTCTGAATGAATTTACGTGGCGTCGAATGTTCCCACTGTTCCCCTTGATGCCCTCTTTACCGACGAACCCAGTTCGGTTACAACTGGTCGACGATTCTGCTCCATATTCTGAGGTTCAGCGGCGTTAGTTAGCTCTGTCGACGCTTCAAAGCCACTCGAGGCGTGCATGCGCAATCACGCTGTTCCAAACGCCAATGTCGCGTTCTACTTCGTTATTCTCCGCCAACAGTTGCTTCTACAGGGCCCATGAATGTTGCAAAGCGAGTTACAAAGGTGCTTTGCACCTTCTGTAGGCCCAGTAGAAATTGCTACGTGAAGCCGCCGCCGACACTTCGACTCCGTTCTGACTGCAAATGCTTACTGATGCCGTCACGACGGTAGCTTGACGTCTCTAGTGAAGCGTGCACCAGAGCCATCACAGATAAGTCCAGGTTCTCGCTGTGGCTTCCCTCTAAAGGACGAATCCAGTTCGACTAAGTTACCCGAAAAACTCCCTATCACAAAAACCTTGTCATATTGGGTTCACGTTGATCCTCTCGAGGATGCAAAGATGTCCTGTTCTTGCTTGCATCGGCTCAGCAAGTTTCTGCATTTATCTGGCACATGTGCGTATTGGGCACTGCGGAGAAGCACTCTTGCATTCTTCGTTTTCTTCCGTCCCACAAACGCTATTCGGGCCAACGACTGAGACAGAAGCATCTGCACTTCGTGGCGCGCAAAAAAAAGAATGTGTTCGTCAAAGACGAAATCAGCTGGCGGTGCAGCACTTTGACGACTTCCTTGCACGTGTAAAGGTCAACGCACTTAAAGGTCGCCGTGGCTTTTCAGCGAAGAACCAAGCTGTGTGCACTACAAAGCTGTGAAACAATTAGACATACATCGATTTGGCCTTTCATTAGCGCGCTACACATTTAATGCTTGCCAGCTTAATCATGCCTACTGGACAAGCGGACAGAAACCGCCATGTTTTAACTTACATAAAGCTTATACTTAGACGCCCGTACCGTATTCCGTCCTGTACCGTACTGCGTACCATATTATACGGTACGGTACGGCGCAGCCCAGTACGCGTTTGCGTACCGTACTGGCGCAGTACGGTACGGCATCATTATCTAGCTAAAATGCACTAGTACGGGCCTTTGTACGGCTTTAATTGTAGGCCGGGCGGTCAGTATGTTTCGGTACGGGGATGTCGCGTCTAAGTCTACCTAAGTGTACTAAGGGTCCGACCATTTGTTTGTCATTAGCCGATGATTAGTGCTAGAATTGCTTGACTGACGACTTCCAATAACGCTTGGTATAGCAGGTGGGGGCACTTGCGCAGAAGTCGAACTCGTTTTACACGAACCAGGTCGTCACGAACGGTCACTTAGGGCGAGCTTAGTTGTAGCAGCCTTCGACTCTTTCCCGCCGTTGTCGAGAAGTAGGCTGACTTGAATGTGACTCTGTGAAGCTTTCCAGATATCATTCGTGGCATTTTTGCCAAAGCCTAGGCTTTTGGCATCGGATATGCATTACCCTTTCATTTTTGCTTAACAGACCATTTCATTGTATGCTTCCGGCATCAATTTGTCTTCCGGGCCTCACGCGGCATCGAAGCATACGTCGTTTTGTATTCCCGTCCGTTCCGGGTTCCGTAAACGCGGCGAGAACTGTGGCGCGGTTAATAAGAAGCGTCATTGTATTTTACTCCCTCGCGGTCGACCTGGAGTACAAACCGCGCAGCTTAAAAACGACGTCTGCTTTTTCTTGGGAATTCGCAACCTGAAGAGGGATCAAGAACGCGTCCACCTTCATAAAGTGAACTAGTAATGGTCCGCCATTCTGTGCTGTGCCTTGCCGTGATCAAGGCACATCGTTACGGCACGCAAAAGGGTACCACTCAGCATGAAGCACAGCCTACTTCCGTTAGTGTGGTGTTTTTGGGAAGGGAATTCCCATTCGGCGTCGAAAGCTGTTCTCACTAAAACCGAAAACCTGAGGGCTTCGACGACGTTTTTTCCGAGCGATTCCCTTCGACGTTCCGTAAAAACGGCTTCACGCAAGGGAATGATGCCGAAGCATAAAACACGATGTACGTACTTAATGTAGTACGCTCCCCCCGGATTGGGCATGCAAACCGGCATGCGGTCAGTGGTACGCATCCAGCTCCTAGAATGGTGGGGGATTTGCGTTCGCGTACATTACGCGCTAGTTTTTCCTCGTTCCACGCGACCACAGACTTGAATCATTTTCTCTTTTCGGTTGGAATGTTTGTAGTCACAGAAAGTGCAGCCTTATTCATCCTTCGCGAGCTAAAAACGTCCACGCGATGCTCAAAGCGGAGTGCCGCTCGCGATCCGCTTCCATCGATATCCTCTCACTTTTCCCGTGTGCACTTTCTTCCCGTTTGCGGGAAATTATTAACCGCCGATCGGTCGCCGCGAATCACTGGCGTAGGCCAAATTCCAGCGACGATGATTATGCAGAAATTCGGGCGTGCAGGCTGCATGCCATGTGGTGAATACTACCGAAAAAGGTGACTTTTATCCTGCAACATTCCTACGGGGACGAAAGGTCGAGCCCGTAAATAGGTCTTTGTGGACGACAAACCAAGGAGAGCTTGATTACCCTGGCGATAATGAGCTCAAGCGACGTACTTGTTGAGCGTTGAAGAAAGGCGGGGAGTAACTGAGCTTATCCATCGCAGTGCAGTGCAAGATCTAGGAACACGTTCACGGCAGGGGTGTCTTGGAGTTCCGATTCCGAGATCTGAACAGTAAGAACGTTCCGGCAAAATCAAGATACATTCCGAGTCACGGCTGGTCATCCGTTGAATTGTGATGAGCTAATGCTAGCATAATCCGACTGCTTCCAGACGCAGGCATGACCTCATTCTTGTCCGTCAAAGTAGCGGACCCTCCGGTCGTCGATGGGGTTTAGCAGCAGTAGACCGCCGGCGGAAACATGAAACTTGAATGTAAGGTGGCAGGAAAACGGGACGCCAGGATACGCAAGGCTGGAGTCATGATGTTGGTATTGCTGGAGACTTGAACACTTTCATTAACGCTTGAAGTTCCGATAGGCATCGGGAAAGCGAGACACAAGTCGTGCTCTGCAGCCACCGTGCTCGCATAGACAGGCATATGCTCTCTCTCTCTGACTAAATGGCGACTGTTAAAAGCGACGCACGAGACCCGTTGTACTCTAGACCGGCAATAGCGGTAGCGGATAATGTGAGTCGGAAACGGTATAAATTTTGCGGCAACAATACCCAATTACCTGACTTTTTTGAGCTATCGACGGTGCCTAAGCCGTTTGCACGGGTTAATCCGCGTTGGCTTCTTTAGTGTTATTGTAAGTCCTCAGGCCAGCTTTGCGTCTTCTTACTGGTTGAGATGACGAGAGCTCCAAAAAGTCGCCTTCTCTAGCCCTCTTCTCCACGCAGAGAAAGAGCTATTTGCGAACGAAACACACAAAGCTAGCGCCCCTTTTTTGTTCGCTCCGCCGAGGAATGTTTGTAATCTGTCGGAGGCAATTATGCCGCGACAAAAAGCCACGCGTTTGTTGTTCGGTGTATCCATCGGATCCGCGTTTGTAGCGACGGCTGCGGCGGAGACCACAACGGTCGCATGCGCCGCCCTCTTAGCGTATAAAGGTTCGGCCACTTCGCACTTTCCCACCACCGCTGCCGCCACCCGCAGTCACACAATTGAGAATGTCCTCCTGTCCGACGTCCGCGAGGTCCACTACGCCCGTCCTCAGTCAGAGATGGCTGTTGTGCCTTTTTGGTAAGCTTTCGTTCCCTTCACTTGCTGGTCGTGCGTGAACCGAGTTCTTTGTACCACCTTGGGCCGTGGCCGTGTAAAGATGGCGTACCGTGATGCACCTAATAGTGACCTCCCCACGTTTCCACATCCATCTAGGGGTACGAGGGCAAATAATCAGATACCAAAATTTTTAGAGCATAGAGGCGGGTCATAGAAATGAGAGTTTTTTAAAATTAATTTAAAAAATATTATTAGATTTTAGAAGATTGAGCCTCTAGATACTTACCCCGGTGCAATATTTAGTGTTTTACAATAGCATAAAGCACTGCACTGTTCCTCGAGTCGTACGGTCCGTGTTACCGTGCCATGATCGCTGCAAAACGGCACAGAACGGCTCACGGCACAGTAAGGCGCCGCCTTCTCTAGAGTGAAGCACTTCCCGAACTATTATAGGAAAAAATTCTGAGCCGCTTGTTTCGTACCATCGGTCCAAACGCAGGTCCCTAGGATTGCCTAAGCGCGTCTGAATCCCTCTAACTACGCGACAGTTTCGCGTAACTTTTCGTCCGTTAGCGCACCCTTCAGCACAAATTTATGTGGGTACGGTATGGCATTTTTTTAGAGTACGGAACGAAGCCAGGTATCGGCTAGGATCAGAACGGAACTGAAAACGGTACGATGCTCCTGTGCCAAAGCCCACCCAGCATAGTCTTAAACCATAGTCGGTTTAGGTCCCACTACTGTTTCTGTAGTATTCACCAAATTCATCTACTTGCCTCATAACCAACCCTTTAGTTCTGCTACTCCTCGCCCAATGGTGCGCTTGTCGACCGACAGCCAGTCAAAGACTCACGAGCCTGCAGAGGTTACAAGTAAGCTGCCACTTACAGCTTAGGCTGATTTCATACGTAGCCGGCGCTGTCTCGTGTTGCGCTCATGCAACTTGAGTCTCAACTGAACCAGTTTTCAAGCGCACATTGACTCAATTGAACCAGACTCAGTTCAAGTTCGGTTCAATGACCGATTCATTCAAGTTTACTACAAGGCTGATTTGACGGTTTCAGGATTCGCTCTCTGACGATGACCTCCACCATGGCGGCGTTCATCGCAAGCACCGAAAGCGTCGTCACTTCCATCATGGGCACCACTCGACGAGAGCCGTCGCGGAGAACCCGCGGGACCTCGACCCCGACGACGGCGTCTACACGCGATGGGGTCGTTAGGAGGTGCTACTGCTAATACTCGATGAAGCCTCGATTCGACTGGTTCGACGATCTCTACCTCATTTCACAGCTCTACTAGACTTTGTGTAGGCATAATATTTGTATTTACTGATTTGTGTAATAAACGTGACAGCTTTTGTCGGCTAAACTTAGGCGAGACGGAGAACGTCAGTGCCGCCAAGGCCTAGCAAAATGCTTCTGGTTGTACTGATTTGCGAACGGTGAACTGCTTTCAGTTCACGGTTTCGAATGCGAATTGAGTCCCTAAACGGGGATTAGGCTCGAACATACTTGGATAGCAGATTTTCTTGGGTAGCAAGAAACTTAAGACTTGCGCGATTTTCTCCTCGGTTTAAGCCTGAGTTAAGCCTAAGTCCGGAAAAAGGTTAAGCCTAAAGAAACCCAAAGCCTCAAACAAGCAAGCTGCTTAGCGGGTGGAATAAATGGGACCAAGCTAGCGGCCAAACTGGCGATAATAGCTCGTTGTTTTACCTCATGGTGGCGCGTAATGTCTTATATTTACGTCTTAAATTGTCGTCTTAAGCTGACGCAGTCAGAAATTGGAGTATTCTTAAACGTCAAGTTGACTTTTCGTGTGCTGAAGCTTAAGCTTTCTCTTAGGCCGCCGTTTCTCAAGCTGACGCGAAAATCGTAATCAGACCTTTCTAAGCTGCCGTAAAATCATTTTCACCGACGCACTCCCAATTCCAACCAATTTTACTCTTTCTCACTCCTCGAGACGGCGCGTGCAAAAGAACGTGGCGAACAATACGCTGGTGGGGCATCTCACAACAACTAACGACAGAGGGAGCCACCACCACTACGAGTGCGAGCGACTTCACAGATATCATCGGAACATGAGAACATCGAGAGTGTGAGGGGAAGAGAACACCGTCCGTGAAGAGAAGAGACTCCGAGAGCTGAGAGCGAAGCAGAACGAAACGAACGGAAAACGAAGGATCGAACAAGGGGCTAGGAAGTGGCACTTCGTGGGTAAACGACAATTAGGCCTTGCTGGAGGACGTTAACGTACCTACGACTTTAGGTAGGACAACCAGGATCTTCTAGGCTTCCCATAGGGAGTACTAGGCTCGATATTGAAAGAGATCCCCTCAGTTTACTTCTCGAGAACTTCAAAAGATCTTCCAAGCGTGATCTTCTAGAGCGTTTCGTCCAGTCCAGGAGACTTAAAGTTTGGCTCAGGTCAACGCGTTGTTTGCGCTACGGATCCGTGTACTTCTTTGGGTTCATATTATGGATCCCCCTTACTTTTTTGGGTTGATACAGGCAAGCCCTAATTACGAATTTTGTGAGATTCGCTGTGCCTGTGTGCCCTTGAAGTGCCGCCACCAACACCAGGAAGCTCAACGAGACTAGAGTTCGGAACAGGGCAGGTTTCCCTGCCCTGCCCGACAGGTTTTCCCTGCCCTGACCTGCCCTGTGCCCTGACCTGATGGTAATTTTGTCATCAGGGTTCCCTGATCCAGGGCAGGGTTTTTTAGAACCCTGCCCTGGCCCTGACCTGCAGTCCTACAGGGCCCTGCCCAGGGATAACAACAGGTTTTTCTTAGACATTTCCGCCAAAATTCGGTCACGCATACTTCAAATTAGACAATATTCGTTCATTTTGGACATAATGGAACGATATTGATCAACTAATAATATACGAAGCAGTTATAGTGAAAGATAATTTGCAACGGGGACTCTTTTCTGAGCAATTTACACCCAGGGTTTCCCACGGAGTTCAGGGTTTTCCAGGGTCCTGGGCACCCCCTGGTCTTTCCCCTGGCCTGTTAGGAAATCCTGCCCTGTTCGCCCTGCCCTGATTCAGGTCAGGGTTTTTGAAAACCCTGCCCTGGCCCTGACCTGATGGAAATTTTGACATCAGGGTTCCCTGATCCAGGCCAGGGTTTTTTAGCTCCAGGGCAGGGCCCTGACCTGGGAGGGGTTTGCCGATCCCTAAACGAGACTTAAAACGGTGTGAACACGGGCTTAAATCGGGAACAACGAAAACTCGAAGAATGGTGAAGACCGGAGAATGGTGCAATGGACGCGTCGGAGGCGGGCCATCTCAGTGCATCTTGTACGCGTTGTTCTCCTCGAGCGTACAGAGCTCGCCCTCGAACTGCACGTTGACCTTGAAGTCGAGGTCGCGCGGGTTCTGCTCGTTGGGCTTCACCGAGAAGTGGCCTAAAAGAAGGCGTGGTTAGAGAGAGCGTTAGAATGTATACGTATGCCGTTGCCTAAGCTGAGGACGCACCACTATGGATTGTCTGTCTGTAACTAGCCAAGACCAAAAGTTCAGCCGCTCTGCCACATCAGAGTGGGCCCTAAAGTTTTGCGTCCTACCGAAGAAAGAAACCTACGGAAGTTAAAGACCCGCTGGATTCACCCTGTCGGTGCATGTCCTAACGCTTTAGGCCTAAAACATGCGTCCTTAAGTGCTCGACCATTTCGAGAAAGCATTAGTCTGCAGAGTGTCTTCATATTTTAAGGCTTCTGGAGTTAACGTTTTTGCCCCTAACTTTTAGTCTCAGACCCACATGTGATGATGCTAGGTTTGTACTAGCGTAAACTGCTGTCCTAAGCTATTCATTCTTCAAGCAAGCTTGTAGCAGCCTTAGATCAGGCAGACGTCGTCCTATAGTCCTACGTCATCGTCAGAAAGTCTACGTTGCTCTACAGTCCTATGGCCTTACCAACAATCTCCTCGTTCTTCTTGACGGTGAGGGCGTCGTTGAGGTAGAACACGGTCTGCTTCCAGTGCGTGTACTGGCAGTCGGGGCCCGTGGAGAATCCGGTACGCTTGTGGCACTTGGTGAACTCCACCGTGAAGAAGGTCACTAGCGCCTGCACGTAGTCGTTGCGCACGCAGCGAAGGCGGAACTCCGAGTCGAATGTGAGGTCGTCCACGGTCACCGTATAGAGGTCGACGTCCTAAAAAGGCGGGCTTAGCATTGTGAATTGGAAATAGGAAGTTGGTGTGTTATTCAGATTGTCTAAGCTCACAAAGCTCCGGAGATTCTTTAATCGGACCAGCCTATAATCAAGGACTATCGGTTGTGAAACTTTAGCTTTTGTCTTCAGGCTAGCCTACAGTTTCGTTGCGACCTAAGGCTAGCCTAGAACTAAAGTGCAATTATTGATAAGCTAGGACATCGCCCACGACGATGTTGAGTCCTACTTCTTAGACCAGTCTAAGAAGCAGTACTTCCTTGACCAACGTTGGGATAACTTAAAAACTAAGCCGATGGCAGTTGCTCCACAATCTTGGCTAGCATAAGTCGTAGGGTTTGTCATCCCAGAGGGCTATTTTCGACCTATCTATCAGTTTTAAACGATCGCCAGAAGCATGAAAGCGGACCTTGAGGACGTAGTTGTTGGTGACGACTTGCGCGTTCTCGACCACGTCGACGAGCGGCTCGGTGATGGCCATTTGTCGGATGCTGGACATGTTGAAGCCGTACACGTTGTCCCACCTAAACCAAGCGCTTAAGGACCTAACGTCTTACAGCGAAACACACCACTCGATCTTGTCGTGCTTGTACTGGCGGTCCTCGATGGCGCAGACGAAGAGCTTGGCGCGGTCCGGGAACAGCACGCCTTGGCCGTCGGTACGGAGCCATTTGTCGCGTGCGTAGAGCACCGTGTTCAGCATGGACTCGTAGAAGAGGCAGTAGCCCATCCACTCGGAGATGATTACGTCCACCTAAACGATCCGAAGGTTAGGGCACCGGTACACATGTGAATATTTTGACAACATCGTTCGGCATAGAAAACCCCTCAGTGTTGCGCCTGCACTAATCGTACCGTGGCATGCCGCTGTCCTATACACAATGATGTGCCTACTATGTACCGAACGATGCGTTGCGTACGCATGTGATCTGCCATCCACAGAGTTGCTGTGCCACGAAAGTTCCCTGCTTGTTTCTCACTGTACCATGCGCACAGTCGTTGTGCCACGACATGTTCCATGCTGGTTTTTCACTGTACCATACGGACAGTCGTTGTGCGATAATGTGTTCCACGTACGTTCCTCACTATAATATGCGGACAGTTGTTGTACGAGAAAACGTTCCATGATGGATTCTCACTGTACTCATGCGTAGAAACATTGTACCGTAAAATAATGCATGCAGGTTTCTCGCTGAGTCGTACGAGTTGTCCCACAAAACGTTCCATGCAGTTTATCACTGTTCCATGCGGACAGTCGTTGTGCTACAAAATGTTCCAAAAAGGTTTCTCGCTGTACTACAAGGACAGTCGCTTTGCACACGGTGTTCCACTACTTGTTTCTCACTGTACCATGCGGACAGCCGTCGTGCCACGAGATGTTCATGCTGGTTTATCACTGCCATACGGACCGTCGTTGTGCCATAAGGTGTTCCACGTACGTTTCTCACTATATTATGCGGACAGTTGATGTTCGACAAAACGTTCCATG
Organism: Aphelenchus avenae; assembly: GCA_020875895.1. Lineage (NCBI taxonomy): Eukaryota > Metazoa > Nematoda > Chromadorea > Rhabditida > Aphelenchidae > Aphelenchus > Aphelenchus avenae. Next base: position 50,925 of record JNEY01000223.1, read on the forward strand.
TTGACATCTCATTGCACTCATGCTGAGAGCCATCGTACCGCAAAATGTTCCATGCAGGTTCTCGCTGAGTCGTACGAGTTGTGCCACAAAATTTACCTTGCTTGTTTCTGAATGTACTCATGCGGAGAGTTGTTGTGCCACACAAAGTTCCCGGCTGGTTTCACACCGTACCACAAAGACAGTCGTTGTACCACACACTGTTTCCTACTTGTTTCTCACTGCGCCATCCGGACAGCCGTTGTTTCACAAAACGTTCCATTGCAGTTTCCTATACCATGCGGACAGTTGTCGTGCCACAAAATGATCCATGCTTGTCTTAAAATGTTCCATTGCGGGTTTATTGCTATACCATGCGGATAGTCGTTGTACCGCACAATGTTCCGTGTATGTTTCTCACCGTACCACAAGGACAGTCGTCGTGCCACGAAATGGTTCCTGCTGGAACGCTGTGCCACAAAATGTTCGCTGCTTGGATCTCACTGTACCCCTGCGGAGAGTCATTTGTTCCATGCTAACCATACGGACAGTCGTTGTCACACACGATGTTCCGTGCATGTTTCACGGGTGTGCCACATGGACAGTCGTTGTGCCACAGAATGTTTTCACTGTACCCATGTGGAGAGCCTTGTCCACACGATGTTCCACGCTGATCACTCATTGTGCTATGCTGGGTTCAGTAATCGGCGCTGACTCTGTACCGTCTCCCTCCGTGTCAGTAGGCACACTTTTAAGCACACAACGTTTGCATCTGAGTACGGACCTTCTCGATGCCGCCGGGCAGCGCCTGGATGTCCTCGATCTTGCCGTGGACCACCTCGATGATGTCCGAGAGGCCGTTGTCCTCGATGATCTTCCGCGACATGACCGCCATGTTGGAGAACTCCACCTGAAACACACCCGACTAAACACTTGAGGAGCATGGAGAAACGCACCGCAAAGACCTTCTTGGCGCCCGCCTTCGCCGCGAACATGGAGAGAATGCCGGTGCCGGAGCCGACGTCCATCACCACCTTGCCCTTGAAGAGGTGCGGGTTGTGGTAGATCGCGTTGCGGTACGTCAGCGTCCGCACCTCGTCCTTGAGCATCTCCTGAAAGAGGTGTGTTATAAGCCAGGAAAAATACTTCACGGTTACAAAGCATGGTTCCTTGTGCTTCCAGGACGTACCAGATCACTTCCAGGACCGCTTTACGGGAAATTTCGGAGAAGTCTTCCCGTTCCACTTTAGGAGATGCGGGTTCAGACAGAGGGTCTGCTTCCTGGTATGAGCTCCAGGGAAACCAAGGACCACCTACCGAAAAGCCCCAGGACTGCTTCCATGTATCGCTTCCAGGACATTCCTGGTTCAGCTTCAGGAAGGATCCAGGGTTATCTTTCGTGCATCACTTCCGAGAAAGTGCTAAGATGGACTTTCAGGCCGTTAAATCATGAGCTTCACGGGACTTTCACGCAGTACGGCTTAACCCAGGAACTCGACTGCTCCCACATGTCGTTTCCAGGGGATTCTTGGTTCAACTTCCAGGAAAGATCCAGGGAGAGCTTCCACGCATGACTCTGGAAAATACTTAGATGGCCCATGGATGGCTTCCAAGTCCAGGCCAGGAAATCTTGACTCCAGGGAACTTCAGATAGTATGGGTTTCCCTCGGAACCCCACTACTTCCATGTATCACTTCCAGAGGATTCCTGGTACAACTTCCAGGAATGTCTCTTACGTAGCAGGGATGACTTCCAGCCCAGGAAATTATAGACTCCAGGGAACTGTCAGGCTGGACTGTCTTTCCCAGGGAACTCCCTGGCGAGGCATGCCCCTCCAGAACCCATCCGCCAACACGCCCAAGCGGACCTCATGGATGCCGAAGTGGGCGTATGAGTCGAAGTAGTAGTCCTTGCTGGTCATCTCGTTGAGCGCGGGTCGCTTCGAGGACGATGAGCCTTCCAAGTCCTTGAGCGTCACGCCCGTCGTCGCGTCGGCCGTGCCGCCGCCGATCAGCGTAACCGTCTCCGAGCCGCCGTTGATGGAAATCGTCTCGACACTGCCGTTCTCCTCCATTCTCGCTGGTTGCGCAGTTTCGTTAAGATCTGAAAGCGATGGAGTTAAAGGTGGAAGGTGGACAAGGCAAAATGCGCGAGTCAATTCATGGACCACGCCGCGATTCTTGGCTACGCGAAATTTCCTGCGAGGAGGAGGAGTTAGGAGCTAGAAAAGTTAAACTTCATTTCGTTATATTCCCAAAATAAATCTTCCCAGATTTGAGGTTGGTTTCAAAGCGGACAATTTCCCGGGAAAATTCGCAAATCATAGGCGCGTTTATTTTCCCTTTGTGGGCGGCATAAACTCCTCGCAAAAATATGGAGCCAGGCGGTGTACTCCTTGCAATAATCGCCTCCTTTTTTCCTATTCTTGCCTAAATTTTGAACACTTAATGGGCCTAGTCTGGGCATAGTATCGTAGAACATTGGCCAGAATTTCGGCTTTGGAAATCAATAAACAGTCGGCTAAAATGCGCTTTGGGACGCTTAAGTTAATCCCAATTAATGGCCCCATGCAAATTTCACGCCTATGGTTTGTTGCCCAAAGCATGGGCGCTGAAAGCATGCCTAGCCCAGCAAAAATACGGCTGAGGAAATCGAAACGGGCGTCGGCCGACGGCTGGTATTTCTCCTCGTTGAAAGCGGCCATCGCACTACGGTAGCAATTCGCGGTGAGATCCAGGCGTGCTTCAAAACGCAGTGGAGTCCATTATGGATTGCTTTGTCGTCGGTTGCCGGGTCTCGAACTCTTCTGGGCTCACGCAAAGAGGTCCCAAAAAGAGCCCAAAATTCACACGGAGTTGGAAGCTGGAAGAATGGTTGATCAGAGCCCCAAAAGCCTCAAATGTAGGTAATGCTGACTGCTAGGAACCGTTTCTAGAGGTGTTTGGGTGAAGCGAAACATCAGTTTAAAAAGTTGTCGAGTGAAGTTGACTTGACTTCGTTTCCACTTCCCTTCACTCCGACAGCCCTTCACTCCGACAGAATGACTACTTCACTTTCCTCCGCTACAAGAGTGAATTCTTGCTAGAGTTCTTGAATGTTCGTAAGGCGCTCGAGATGATCCCAATCCCACTTAGGCCAGATACCAGCCATTAGACCGTACATCTTTACTTCGAGACTAAGCGAATAAGGTACTCGAGTAGATGATACCAGAACGGGTCATACGGCGAGGAAAAGACAGTAGACAGAACGGAACGAGCTTGGCAAGAAGGAGTATGCTCATGGCAGCGTCAAATGGGTTAACAGGAGTAGCATTGATGGAGGAGTAAAAGGTAAAGTAAAAGGAGAAAATGAGTTGAGTTGGAAGCAACGTTGATAAGGGTCGAAGCGAAGATCAGATATACAGAGGCGTGGCTATCGCATAACGAATTCACTCAGCTGTTGTCTCTAATACTCGTAACGGTAGCTGGCACCCGACGAGCGCGCCTCTATGCCCATCCGTCGTCCTCGGCGTCCACCGCCGCACCGGCCATGTAGCCGACGGTGTTGCGTCCGGCGGCGGCGTCCTGCAGGAAGCGCGGGATGAGCGCCTGACCTTGGCTGAGGAACTGAAAACTTCGAATTAAGATGGGGCTTACGCAGCGGGAACGATGATAATGTTCTAGCGGCCGCTAGGGCCAACACGCACTAGGTCTTGGAACGACCGATTGACGAAGGCCAGAAGCCATCCAGGGCGGAACGGCGGGCCATGCGCCGTTCAGCTTTGCCGTGATCACGGCACGGCATTGCGGCATGTCGCCACGAAATGCCGTAGACTTCAGCAGCCGTATCGTACTATACTCCGTTCCGTGTTCCGTACCGTTTTCTACGGAAAGGGCTACGGACGGCGAGGGAAGTGGTACGGAACCGTACTCCGTTCCGTTCTGGTACGGGACGGAGTATGGAATGGCTCGAAAAATGACGCCGTTCCGTGCCGTTTTAGTGAAGAACGGCACGGAAAACGGCACCTTTTTACCGTAGCGCTTTCCGTTCCGTGCTCGTACGGAACGGAAAACGGTACGGTGGAGGGTATGCCGAAGTCTAAGTCTAAAATGCTATGCTTCAGCCGTGCCGTTCATAACGTTGGCGGCACGATATTGGCTGTTCGCCACTGAAAAATTGCGTCACGGCACGGCGCACGGCACATAGATGACTTGCTCTTCAGCGTACCAAGTGGACAGTCCCTATACCTGACCAAGACATAGTGACGGTCCCCCACCGGCCCGCCCACGTGACGCACTGCGTTCCCCGTACTGTCCCCCCTGTACTCGGCATCGTAAGCCTAAGCGTACCGATCCCGCCCCTGGCATACCGTCAAATACGATACGTGGTACGGTACGGACCGTAATACGGCACGGTATGACCCGTGCTCCGTACTGTGCCAGTACGCTACGGCGTACCGTATTTTACGGTACGGAGTGCGGTACGGCATTAGTAGAGTACGGGTATCCGTACCGTACCGTATTCGCCCAATACATACGACATCATTCTCTGATTGGAATGCACTAGTACGGGCTCCAGTACAGCCGTACCGTTTTCCGTACCGCTCTACGGAACGGAGTACGGTACTGTTGTGGCAGTACGGTAGGAAGCATGGTACGGCAGGGCCAGTACGGTACGGAGTGAGGTACGGAGGGGTCGCGTCTAAGTCTAGGTAGCAGTAGAGTACGTACGTATGTACAGTCTGGGACTAGCCTGGCCAAACCATAAACGTTAGGGACACGGCCTGTTTGTGCGGAGGTTGTGCCGATAGAACAGAATTCACGTCAAGGCCCTGTCATCGTACCTTGACGAGCCTGGGCGCCCACTGCAGGTCCTGCGCCTCGCCGGGGTCGAAGAAGGCGACCGAGTGGCCGAGGTTGCCCACGCGCCCAGTGCGCCCGATGCGATGGACGTACTGCTCCTCCGTGCCGTATAGGTCGTAGAGCACCACGTGGGCGACCTGAAGTAGCGCGTTATCCTTCTGAGCAAGCGGAGCTAGGTGGACATACCTTCGGGTAGTTGATGCCGCGCGCCATGAGGTCGGACGCGACCATGACGTCGTACTCGCCGCTCTTGAACTTCGCACATGCGTCCTGGCGTTGCTCCATGGTGCGGTCACTAAAGTTGTACGAATAACGTTGTAACACTGCAATAACCATAACGCAGTAAAAAAGAGAAGTATTTTTTAAACTGACGCTTTTGCAACTAGGCATTTTTGCAGCAGCCTTCAGCAAGCTCAAATTTTTTCGAAATATTTTATTATTTTATGCGTTTTATTTTGTTTGTATTATTTATTAAATTTTTATGTATTTCATTTAATTGTTCCGACATTTTTGGGGCAAGGTTTTTCCCTACTGTTCATTTTGCATTTTGATGGTTTTTGCACGTAGCAAATTTTGCACTTTGCATGAGGTTTCTTAAGCCCTGGCCACAATGCCGACCCCGAGTCCGAGTCCGAGTCCGAGTCCTGGGATTTTCGTCATTGTGGCCACCTCGAGTCCGAGTCCGAGTC
>JNEY01000223.1:71640-85635 GCA_020875895.1 Aphelenchus avenae
ACATGCTCAGCAGGGACATGCTAAGCAGAGTAAGCAAGAACATGCCAAGCATGAACATGCTAAGCAGGGACATGCCAAGCAGGAACATGCTAAGCAGAGTAAGCAAGAAATGCCAAGCAGGAACATGCCAAGCATTAACATGCTAAGCAGGGTGAGCAGGAACATGCCAAGCATGAACAACATGCACTCCGTAGGCGCCCTAGCGAGAATCTGAAGAAAGATTCGAACTCAGCGTGCTAGATAACCACTCTTGTGACGTTTCACTTGTCCAAAACCCGACTTTTTGAAAAAGCGTGACAGACAGACAGACACACAGAGACGACTCGATTATTATATGTGATGGAAAATCCCATTTTTCTAAGGATTTCTCTTCCATCTTTCTTTCATTATCCATGGAACACTTCAATTTTTCAAAGAAAGTAGCCTTTTTGGTCCGCCGCAGGCGACATATGGAAAAGGGAACCTGGTATTTTAGCTTCCCGTTGAAGGTGCCCAGAGAAGTGTTCCAAGGCGTTGTTAGCTTACGAAGCTCCTACTTCCAACAAAAATGTTGCCTGACATCCATTCCATTCATTCCATGGAAGCTCCACTTAAGCAGCTGCCCGAAAATCGCGCATGGAATCCGCCGCAGAAGCGGCATGGAATCACCGCTAACTCCACACTAATTCAAGGTCCATGAGAAAGGGAAATTTTGCCAGTGAAAAATACGCTAACAAACTTCTTCGTCATCTGGTATGCGTAAAAATGCTAATCGGCGGTGAAGCTCCGCAACGCACACGCGTGCTAGCGGTGAATGTGTTGCAAAGCATGGAGAGAGGGCGCGCACCCAAGCGGAATTTTGGCGACTCGCCTCAGGGACCTCGAACGTGACGCTGCTTGGATTAACCTCTCCAAGGGACGACAATCGTTGCACAAAACGGTAAAAACTGCGCAACGCCAAATAACCAAACAAGTAAGATGAAGGCGCAGACCCCTGCTGCAAAAAGCATCGCGGGAATTCGCATAGTTTGCTTGTTCCTTCGCTAATGGCGTGACTGGGCGGCAAGCACCATTCTTACCGCATTTTGACCATACATCTTAACGGTTTCGCACAAATCCTTGAACCTGACCGACCCGGCGGTCCGAGCTCCGCTTGACACCGGCCCGATTAAAGCGAAAAAATCGGATAAAGACGAAGGTTCTCTGTAAGACCATAGTTGCAAGAAAGAGGAAGCTCACCCGCGTAGTTCCTCTATTCCATAGTTAACGCGTGACTGATAAGCTAACACCATATTCCTGCCGCAATGTGACCGGAAATGTTAACAGTCCGCAAAATCATGCAAGCTGACCGACTTCGACTAATTCGGATAGCAGAGCATATCAGGCCTCATGGAAGCTTATGGAAGACAGCACAGACAGCAAAAAAAACGCTACGAAAGTGCAAGGTCGTGAAGCGTCCAGTGACCTACTTTTGTTTTCTGGTACGAGAAGGAACGTTAGATTCTAAGGCGTCAGTTGTCAGCAGTGTAAAATTTATATTCCTTATTTCCCTTCCTTCTTCCCGGAGAATCGGCCGGACAACACAAGTGTGTCTTTCTCTTCCGACAGCTGGAAACTTGTCACTTGTCTTCCTTCCGAACAAGAAAGACACAACGTTATCTTCCTCTACCGGCTGCCTAACATCTCTCTTCCGCGTATCGGAAGATGCTTCCGAAGCGTTATTCCGGAAGATAAAACTGTATCTTCGTCTTCCAGGCGTTCCTGACACAGCCACTTTACTCGTTCGTTGTCGGTCTCCGAAAGCCTACCCGCCGTCGTTGCGGTATGCTCTCAGTAAGCAGAAATTCAAAGCAAGAGCAAAAGTGGAGAAATGAAAGGAGAAAATCCTCATTAAGATTTACTTTGGTCCAGAAGATACTTCGCCATCCTCCTTCTTCCGTGGAAGATAAAACGTCAAAGATGGAATAAATTCCGGAAGATGCACATCATTGATTGGCTGCTGACTGGCTGCTCAATGAATCTACCGAGGTCGGCCTCAAGTAACCTTCACCGTAGCAAGTACATAGATTCTCCCTACTTAATGGAAAATGTGCCTGTGGTTTTAGGCTCTCTAAGCTTAAGCCTAAAGGACGCAAAAGGTTATTCATTCGCCGTATGCTACTACGGACACTGAACGCTGATTTGGCGCACGTGAGCGCTCGGCCGACATCGTGCACCGTTAGTGAATGCTTCCTTTGAGATCATTTACTCCAGCAAAAGACACACATTTCTATGTCCAGCTACTAAAAAGACACAATCGGAGAGAACCAAGTCCAAATTACGCAATCAATGATTGTGCTGCAAGTGGCGACGATACTACCCGTGGTCGGTCGGAACACATCGAACGCCTAGAGTTATTACTTCATTTCATAGCGGCTCTTCCGCGACGAGTCCGAGTCGCTATCGTCGCCGCCGCAGACGATGGATTGGAAGAAGTCCACGCCGGTGAAAGAGCCCTTCCGGCATCGGTTACTGTCCGCCAGCTCGGAGTCGACGCTAAAATGGATGTGGTAAAAAGGGTGTTATCTGACGATTGTTATGGCCACTGGAGGGGAAGTAGGAATTATAGTTTCCGATGAACCGGGTTTTCTCCCAGTTAAACTGAACTGAAGGTCGAATTCAGCTTAGTTCAGTTCAGTCCATTTTATTGAACTGTCCGGTTCCTTAACGGTTTTCATCTTACTTAACGGTTCTTAAATCTAACTCAATCTGAACTGAATTGGACCGCGATTTCAGTCAGACCAATTCACCCCATTTCATTGAACTGTCCCGTTAACTGAAACAATGGAATTAACGTTGTCTGCTAGACACGGACCAGTAAATCGCATGAATATTACCCATGTCTTTTCAGTAACTGTCGACACCTATCGAACAAATTTCGTGCTGCGAGGTGTACCCACGTGAAAACACAATGAAGGAAATACACATGTTTTGAATAACATGGATTTGTGTTTCGCGACAAACAAACAAATCTGACTGGTTTGCTAGTTCATTTAACTTTTCGCGTGTTCGCGTTTTTCGTGTGAAGCATAGTAATGGCGGCACACACACACGCACACACACGTTTGAAGGGCACACCCAGGCCCCACCTATCACCGGAATTGGGCCCAGTAGACTTCCGCTATTCGCAGTGGAGAAGATTGCGGGAACGCTTTCTCGGTCAGCTACAGTCGGAGCGCTTTCTTGGAAATACGCAAGTATAACCCTAGGTCGAACGTACCCAACATTTTTAACCGCGTGTGGTACGCTACATTTCGCGCTGTTGTGGGAGTATGCACTAAATACAAGTGCGAAATACCACTAGTATTCGGCGTATACGAAATGTGTGTTGACGGCAGACATGCTGTCAAGGTCGCTACATGTATTTCTTCCCAGCACCAATCTGACCTATTCAGGGCTTAAATTAAAACAAAACTTGTTCCAGTATTTGCTAAGTATTTTGCAAAAGCAATGAAATGGCTCATTCGATCTTGGCATTCTTTACTGGTAAAGGGCTAAATATAAGGAACATAATTATTTGTTCCGTGTGTTTCGGACAAAAGTTAACAAACTACATGGATTTAGCCCATTCCCGGCACCATACCCACTGGCCGTATTTCCCGAGCTTTCCCCTAGCTACCGCAAGAGTGCGGTAACCTGGATTCCGTGAAAAATTCGCTAACCTGGGAAGTTTCATGATGTTGAGCTGTTGGAAGGTTTTCACGAGGGTCTTGTTCTTCTTCAAAAGGTCTCCCGCGGAGCGCGTCTTCCCAATGTCTCCGAGGTGCTTGTGGTGCAGCGCGGCGGACGCGCACTGCCCCGGCAGCAGCTTCTTAAGGTGTGGCTCGATCTCGTCAAAATCGTTTACTGCAAAGAACACAACATTGAGATCATTCGCTCATTTGCCGCCGCAAAGTACCCGTCGGTTCGCAGGAGTGCGAGGAGGTGTGCGATTTTTGCGAGTCGTTCGTCGCCTCACTGTCCGTCCGCTTCAACTTCTGCGAACTCACTTTGCGCAGGAATTCCTCGTCGCTTCCGGATCGGACGATGCCTAAAAGAGATGGAGGTTACAGCAAGTACAGTAAGCAGGAAGGCTCGATCACTGAACGTACTGTAGTTCTTGTGTTTCGGTGTTTTGGCACACTAGCATTGGCATATTGCAATGCATTTTTCACGTATGCGGTCGTATCCCGCTGGCCCTGAAGTTCATGGAAGTCACATGGAAACACGCTGCCCGGACTGTGGACAAATGCTTATGTAAGACAAGGTGGCATTTTTTAAAGAAGCGATAATGCGGTTTTCAACGCCGTGGAAGGCCATGTAAATGGGTACCTCCTCGAAAGTACAAAGTTAGCATTTTAAGGGGTGTATGCGATTTTAAACGCTACGGAAGACCATGGAAGTGGATCCCTCGATCAAAAGTTTAGTATGGAAGCTAAGCTTTGCATTGCCCAACCTGGAAGAAGATTTTGGGCGTTAGGAAAGGTGATGCAGTCCAGTCCTTTCCACGAAATACCGGCGGACAACTCAGATCGAAACCATTCTGCACCTCACCCGCTAGGAGAACGGGCTTTTCAGCAGCGTTTTTCCTGGAATGTATTTTTGTGTATGTGGCCGTAATATGCCCTTCGTGGAAGGTCTTCAATGCGGTCCTTTCCATGAAATAACAGTGGACACCCACTAAGCGTAACCGTTCTGTCCACTCACCCGCTCGGTGGCCGGGCTCTTCGGCTGCGTTACGCTCACGAAATTTCGCACAATGAGCGAGCTCACCGTATTTCGCCGGCGGGTCGAGCAGCACCTCCCGAGCCTTGTTGTTGAAGCCTCTGTGTGGCGCCGGGTTCCGGACGAACGGAATGTTCGAGTTATCGGTGGCAGCAGATCCGGTGGTGGCAGAGGCCATTTCGTAGTGAACGTCGGCTTCTGCAATCGCATAAATGGTGGAATCCCGCATAGCCGGCGATCGACAGAAGTGTAGCATAATGACAGGAAGCGCGGCGCGGCACTGCGCGACACGAACAAGGAGGACGCACTCGAGAGTGAACGGTACCGCTCGGACTGACTCGCCTCGGAAGCGTTTGGCTTTTATGTGGCTGGATTGTCCCGCCGGGTGTACGGTGCTTGTTAAGCCAGTAATTGTGCTCGTCAAAGTGGTGGCTAATGGGTGGCAAAAAAAACCCACGGGCTGGTGGCTTTGAAAATGCCACCTAATCTCGCGCGGCATTCAACCGGGAGGTGGCGACCACGCCATGCGCTTGTATTCATTGGATGTGGCATCAATCGCCAGCCCGGCTTTTCATTATTGTTGCCACGGTGGCATCACACTCAGGTGGCCGCATGAGCGCGAACTTACGCCAGTGGCCATGGTGGCATCAGCTCGGGCTGGCTGGCGATGCCAGACTGCTATTGCCACCATCCGATGCCACCACAATGATGCGGTCTCTCCGGGTGGCGAGTGGAGTGACATTTTGCGGTGTAATTATGGGTTGATAGTGGCGGACGGCGCTGCGCCAGATCTCCATGCTTGCTTTGCCACTCCTTCCCGGGGATTTGGTGGCATTTAACCGGGCATCCGAGCGCTTGGATGGAAACAATGAGTAAGAGCATGGGCGGAGTCATTAGCCTGCTATTATCCGCCCCGGCGGATGTTCCAAGTCGGTCATTTTGGCTTCGAAACAGGCACTGATTAGGAGCTTTTGCCATTTCAAAGACCGTCAAAATTAAGCGATGATTCAGCTAAAAGGGACTTCCGGTTGGTTCGTACCGACGATCCTGTCCAACTTTACCCTAGCTGAAGAGGTGGCAGGCTAACGCTGAAAAGGGTCACGTGTCCAAGTGTGAACTAAGCCGACGGCGTGCGCATTTTTTGCAACCGCACTATGCGCAAGGGCTGTGGTAGAGATCGGCGGCCGTGTTAGGGGTTTACGGAAGGAGAAGCTCAATTTACCTACGTAGTAAAGCGCTTTAAATACCTAGCATAGTTTGTCTAGTTTTTCAATTTCTTTACGAAAAGTGTGCGGTCATGATAAGCATTTTTCATGATCTTTGACATCTTCTGATTTGCGAAAATGTTGTAATTTATTTAGGCCTTAGAAGATTTAGCGTCAAAAGACCATGTGGCCCAATTTTCGGTCTCCCGCAACGTGGTTCAGTGGTTCAAGGAGCAGCCGAAAGCAGCCCAAACAAGTGGCATTATGGAACCTGGAGTTGGCCTGCCTACCAGAAACGAAAGAATTTTCGACGTACCTTAACTTCATTCAGGGTGCAGAAACACCTAACTGACAGAAAATACAAAAAGAGCCATGTGTTTCAGTTCAAGCCTCAGCGTTACTCAAACCAACCCTCGCAGTTCTAACAAAAGGACCTATAATAATCCTATAGATCGCTTTTTAAGAAAAAAAAGGAGCGGCGCGAAGGAGCAGACGCACCCAAGACGCCTAAGAAGAGTTTCCCACTACAAATGCGACAGACACGCTTAGCTAGCGGAAAGCAGACTGGCGAGAGGACATGCATTTCCCACTCACCACATGGGTTCTGGGAAATCGTTAGCGATCATTTCACCCGCCGGGGCTTCTGCCGCCGTCGCCGCCGCTCACTGCGGGAAGCGGCGCAACTCTCCGGCGGCTGGATGAACTTTCCCGGTTTTCCCGGTAACTAGCACTATGGCCGGTCGGCATTGCGCATCGACCTTTGACTGGGAAAGTTCATCGAGGACAGCTTTAGCTGATACGAATCGAAAACAGGCATTTGAAGTCGAATGAATGTGTTGCTTAGTGGAACGACCTATTCGATGGGAGCCGCTAGGTGTAAACACACATTAGGTAGCATGAAGACAGAGTAGCAGTGTGAAGATAAATGGTGTAGGGAAAATGGAGCTATGGTGCAAATTGTTGTTTGCTCCTCGCCTTAAGATGTTCTTGGTAAGGGTTAGTCATAAAAGGCTGACTATACAGGCAGATACAAAGAACGCCTCAGCTGTTGGAGGACAATGGAGCAGCGCGGGCGGGCGACCAGGAAGGCGAAACAAGTAGGGTGGGCGGTCCAAGTCACCACATTGGGGTGTCTATGCCTCTAGAGGTCATGTATGAGAAAAGACTTTCGACAATTTTTGAAAGACAAACTCTGCACCAGTTTCGCTCCGACAGTTGTGATGAAGCATAGCATAACCTCGAGCGGGGTCCTGGTACTGTTCATCAGCACAGCCTTGAAGTAGGGCCGACATGAGTTGAATAAATGTGAGCGCCTCGTTATTGGCTCGCTAAGGCCGGAACCTTAAAGCGTCGTAGCTAAGCGCCCCGCTTCAAATAACAAGCGGCATAAGGGTAAAGAGGGATTAGTAAATCCTACCACCATCCACCGCCACACGTAGCTTAATAACGCCGCATCCAGACGGCGCCACCGGGCGCTGCTAATCCCCGGGAACAATGCCGTCTGGCCGCCGGGATTGGGAAACACATCCGGCTCCGCGCGGACGATGGCGCATCCTGCTCACTTCCCACACCTCCAGACAGACAATACCTATGCGCGAGGGAAATGTGGACGGGAAATGGCTAGCGAGAAGTCCAACGGTGAACGGCTCAGGGAATGACGGAAGCCGAAGCGCCGTGTGATCTGTTCACAGCCTCCCATGGGGGATTAACGGTCGTCATCCGGTGGAGGATGGGCGCCATGCTGTCTACCGACACCCACACTCAAAGGATGGGCGGTTGAAAGTAGGAAGCTTCAGGCGGAAGCATATCGGATCAGCGCCTGGAGCTTCCTGGTAGGTGAATAACAGTTTACAGCCATGCAAAAAAAATGTGAGGATGGGCTCCGATGTCGTGCCTGTCTACCGACACCCACACTATCACTAAGGATAGGCGGTTGAGGGTCGGAAGCCGCAGCCGGAAGGTGGTATCCGATTAGCGCCTGGAGCTTCCTGGTAGGGTAATCACAATGGACAGACCACTGATGGGCTGTTGAAAATCGGAAGCCGCAGTCGGAAGTACGACGGCTTAGCGCCTGGAGACTCCTGGTGGGCGCATCGCAATGGAAACCCCACAGCAAAAAAAGTGTTTCCGCGTGGAAAGACCCAGAGCCCAGACGCTTACCAGGAAATACAAATGTGTTAAAACAGTAATTATGCGGCAAACACTTTCCAAGAGGTTCCTGAAAAAAAGCGAGGAAGCTCATAATTGTAAGAGGTGGCGCTTCAAAGTATGCGTTCAAAGCTCTTGGAAGCCCGCCATTGATTGGTTGCTGTCTAGAAACTGGTCTACGCTACAACTCTGCCAGACATGCGTCTGCACAAACTTAGTCCGTACCCGACAAACGGCAGTGTGGACCCTTAATAGGAAGCGACTGGAAAGGTAAATACAACTAGAAGTTAAAGCCGAAAATTAGATCACGCTCCCAGAACATGTCCACTGGCTCAGGGGTAGCATTGCTCGTGCCAAAAATGTCTGATTTTTAGCATCCAGGTTTGAACAAGCGTCGTGGATTGCCTGGTAACTGATCGAAGTGTAGGAGGTGATGGCCGTAGACAGGGCTGGGGAGGGGGCGATACACGGAATCACTGCAGATCCAAACGCGCCAGGACTCGGAGCAGAAGAGCAAGGATCCCCAGTGGTATAGACAATTACCGATGGTACAACCATCGGAACAAACATGTAAAACACTGTGAGCAAAAATTGCGGGAAACAACGACGAGTCCATAGAACTAACTCCACCAGCCTCTACCGTTGGGACTTCCTCATCCAACGGATTTATATCCTCCAACCGCCGGACGCGTGGAGATGAGGGTGGAGGCCGCTCCTTCCGCAGCACATCCGCTCGGTCGATGCGCTCGGGTCGTGGCGAACGAAGAGCAACGGAGAGCATTTTGTACAGATCCCTACCGCTTCACTGGAGGCCGCCGCTAATTGTCGCCCACTACACGGTTTCCTCTCCAACGCCATCGACAAAGGTGCGTGGAGTGGAGAAAAAATTGAACCGAAGCCGCAAATGGCGCTTGCTAGCGCCACTTGGGAAGCTCACGTCGAGGTCGGCGTGGCGCTAATCCCTCGGTAAGCGGGTAACTAGCGAACGTCTGGACAGATTGAACAGGGATGGACAAATGGACGGAATCCCAATGATGGGAAGGTATAGGGCTTGGGAAACGCTGCCATATATTGCGGCGCTGCATGATGCGGGAAGCACCGCGCGGTGTGGTGGGTGGAGTAAGGAATACTTTGGTTCTTCATAGTGCACTTTGAGCTCCTGAAGGTCCAGTAACCGGGCGGATGTGTTTTGGCTAAAACTACAGTTTATAAAAACAAAGTTCACACCGAAGACCAATCATTTTGTCCGCATCCCTAAAGGTTGTTTTGATCCCTATGTGTCTTTAGGGGCTAACGATGACTATTTACTGAATGGGGAGCATCGCGAGCAGACTTCGACTTTGCCGTAACATACATCGTAAAACACCAAACATCCTCTGATGTAATGGACTAAACACTCAAATCGGGCGACAACCAACGAAGGAATTGGGCCCGGTGATTTCTCTGACTTCACTCTAGAGTCGCGAGAACGAATCTGTGCCAGTTATGCAGTACACATGCAGTGTTTACTCGTTACATGAAAATCGGCATGCTATGTGGCAGCAGCTTCACGCAGTCCACACTGCCTGCTATAAGGACAACAAAACACACAGCCCATTCACGACCAAAGACATCAACATGAGCAGTGTTTTTACACAACCTTTGCCTCGTCCACCGTTCCCCACCCTCAACATGATGTATTTCTGGCCAGAAATACATGCGCTCGGCTAAAGAGCATCGTAATGGCTGTGGCGAGGCAAAGTGGCAGCAAAATTTAGCAGCAGCACACATCCGAGCGACCTCCGCGCGAGGTGGCTAATGAAGCCTCCTTCATGCGGAGTGCTAAATCCGAAATAAGAAACTGGCTATTAGGCGTGCTGGAGGATGCGGAATTATCTCCTTCATGCGTGAGCGGGTTCACGGCACTACGAAATTGTAAGGCATGCTCGTAGGATTCGTATGCCGCCCTTAGGAGGCGGCACACCATATCGTCGATCACTACCTTGTGGACGTCTATCGGAGGGAATATAAGGGTCAAAGGTGGGTCCAACCGACAGTCGGATGACCCAGTAAAAAGTTGAGGAGACACGAGAGAAGTGGAATCAGAGGCTAGACCTCGGTTCCGATTTTCACGTAATCCGGACTAGGGCTGGGCGAGAATCGGTATCGGAATCGGAATCGGCATTGAACAGGGGCCCTTTTTGAATCGGCAATCGGAATTGGCGAAAATAGCCGATTCTTCCGATTCCTACAACTGGCTATTCCAACGAAAAATAGTTGTCCACAAAGTGGACAAAGCTAGAGAACAAGGTCCACAAGTGGGACTCGAACTCAACTTGTCAACACGTGTATGCTATGGCTCCACCAGCGCTGGGCGGGAATCGGAGTCAGGCCGGTGCCCGATCGGACCCATCCCTGCTTACCACAGTTTACATACCCACGCTCGTTGCGTACCGAGCTGCACTGCGTAGGTACGAACTCTGAACGGAAATCCGTTCGCCTTTTCGGGTAGCCATCACCTCTTCTGCTGATGTCCACGTCAGTAATTACACGATCCCTGCGCGCGTTTGACGTAAATCGTCCCACCTTAGACCTCCGGCTAAAATGACGGTCTGCAGGGCTGCTCTGGTAAAACTCTCGTAGTACCGTTGTTAATCACACCGTCGCAAGTGCTAATTGGACCCACTTGCGTGGAGAACACCGCATGGTGGCGGTTGACCACGCATCATTCTCTCATGCGTTTCGCGTAAGCTGACGCAAAAGAACACGGCTCGAGAGTAGGTGGATCTTGCGTCATGAGGGGCACTCTCGGGAGTTGAGATGTGTTCTCCGTCAAGCCAAAGGTGTCATACCGCCCTCGGTTACTTACGTGGTAGAAACCGTAAGCACTACGGGGGGATGGGGTAGGAAGCGAAATTTTCTGTACTAGCTTGCTGTAATCAATCTATTTAGAAATTTATTTTAGTAATTTTAATTGTTTATACCATTACCTATTTTGATAATAGTGTTTTTGAATTTATGTAATTTAATAATCATATTCTCTTATTTGTATAATCTAATAACTAATCTAGTATTTAAATTTTGAAATTGAACTAGTGTATTAATTTTGTTATTTATTTTATTAACTTAATAATTTACATGAGATTGATATTAAGATATACTTGTTTATTTATTTCAACTTAGTTCTTAACAAAATGAGCGATGGCGCTCAACTCCTGCCTTCGGATAGTCACAAGCAACCCAGGAAGTAAACGAAAGCCGGACATAAAAAAACAAGCAAAAAACGCCGTGACAACCCAACCACTAAATGGGGAAGATGCGTATCGCGTACAGCGGCAATAACACGCAATTACAGACGTCCTCCCTCGCTACAAAGGACGAGGAAGTAGGAGCGAAAACAAGTAAGGGCAAGTGAGGAACGTACAATCCCCTCAAACTGAAAGACCCGAAGAACGGCAAGTGAGATCGTCTATGATGAAAATGATATCAGGCATGGATTTTCTTGCCTGAGAAGATGCGATGCAATTATCTGGTTATAAACAGTATGCACTAAACATTGCTCTAGCGACGCTATTTTAGCTTAAAACACGCTAAAATACCATTTTAGAACCATAAAAAGGGTTAAATCGTAGCATGTGGAGAAGTGCCGAAGGGTATTTTTCTACATCAAGGCAAGGACCGTGTCGAAAAGTGGTAAGGTCATCCTACGTTTGCCCCTTGTGATTCGACCCAATGACGCCAGTGCCTCCACCATACAAAGGTAGACCTTACGTGAGTCTTCAGCTTCGAAAATTTTACTTCCCTCCCCTCCCCCCCCCCCCCCCGCCCAGAAATTCCCGGTTGGAACATCTACCCAGTTGTCAAGCACTTGATCGACTTGGTGAACATTGGAAGACTTGTTGAACTTTCATAAGGGCTTCACTACATTCACAAGTATCACTGCTTGCCAGTGAGCATTATTGGACTCCATTTTTCTTATTCTCCGTTCCGCTCCGTGCAAAGCAATTGTCGGGTTCGGAGTTCGGCCAACAAGCCTCGACCCCGCGCTTCGCAAATGCCACCGCCTACAACGTGAACTCGCTTCCGGTCATTACTGCAGGGACGGGCATGATGCATCCTGCTAAATTGTGCACGCCCGCAGGGAACGACCAAGTGGACCAACGAGACGAAGCATGGACCAACCAGCCTGTCATTAGGGAGTCCACTGGTCACGGCCGTGTACCGCGTATTCGGACTTGACTCCAGTGATCCTTGACGTCTGATACATGGAGTGTGAGTTAGAACGGCCTTGCCGAAACTCTAAAGGCGGCCCCTTTTATTAGGGATCAGAGCGTGGAAATAGTCGGATTTTTGGATTGTCGAAATGTCGGATTCTTCGATTATCGAAAGCGGGATAAATATCGTAGGAACTGTGCCACTTTGTTTGCGGTATTTGATGCACGTGGAGGAGGGGGCAGCTATTCGGTGGAGAGGCTTATTGTTCGGATGCCCGCCGGAAAAACGGCAAAGGGCACAAAAATCGCGTAACGCGATTTCTGAACGTTCCCGTAGCATGCCATGCAGGTATTGGTCATTTCAGTTTGGGACATTCTTTCACACAATGGAGTGGTACATCAAAGCGATTGGTTGGGGCACGCAGAACGGGAACTGTGCCACCATTTCTGGACAGAACGCGATCTACTTGGCTTGGGTGTTCGACATCAAATAGCTGTTTACGCCCATTAAACTGAGCTTAAAGGGAACGCTTATGCTGACGCCAATTAGAATGTTAATTTCCGTTGGACTTGCGGCAATCTCCTGCTAATGACAGTTGAGGAATGGCGGACGTAAACGCCGCGATGATGAATTTTTTTGGCTCCTAGTACCTAGTTTGGTTCACTGTGTTTTGGGTCACGGTATAAACTCGTATGAAACCTCGCAGTGTTCCTGAGCCTAAGCCAAATCCGAACAGCCTAAGTCCAAGCCTAAGCCAGATCCGAGCCAGTGTCCGAGGTAATGGTAATGGCAATGGCGGTAATGGTAATGGCCAGAAATTTGCTCAGTGGGTAATGGTAATGGTGGTAATGGTAATGGCACCAAAATCGGCTAGTGGGTAATGTAATGGTAATGGTAATGGCAGTTAGTGGTTTTACCATTACCAAATAAGCACTAGATAAAATGCCCGCGGCAGCGACGCCAACGTAAATTTTCGCGATGTTTGTTATATTTTTGCTTAAAATTCCGTTGGTGTCGCCTGCGGCGGGCCTCTTTGTTTTCTTATGTCATTTTACTTTCTGCTGATTCCCGGCACTTACTGGTCACAGAAATCACGTTTTGTTGCGTCCTTTATGCAAGAAACGCGCTTGCCAAGCCCGCGAGGCGAGGGAAACTTTAGCGAGCCTTCGAACGATAGTTGGCGAGGCGCGTGTACGATGCAGTGCTGTGTCGGTCCCGGTCCCGGAATCAGGGGGTTCGAGGCCCGGTCCAGGTCATCGCCCCAGTCCCGGCCCGTTTCAACTTTCAGGCTGAGGTCAACCTGAGGCCAACGAAATATAAGTCAAAAATTTCGCGTATATAGAGAAAATTCCGTCGGTCGGCGCCTGGCGGCGGGCAATTTTAGTGTGCATAGCTGAATATCTAACAAACTATCAGACTGTTCCTACACCGGTGTGAACGCAGACTATGGTAGCTGAACCTCACCCTCCATGCTTAACTTAGGTACCTAGCATATGTTCTGAGGTATGGTCCCGGTCCCGGTGCAGAAGCCGAAAAAAACCGCCCAGCCCTGGTACGATGCAGGTACATAGACATTATACTATGATTTGCCAAGGAACACAAAAACAACTCCATGTGCTTCCTTCAGAGTGGAAAAATCAGCCCAAAAATGCTTGTAGGTAATGGTAGTGGGTAATGGTGGTAATGGTAATGGCCAGAAATCGGCTAGTGGGTAATGGTAATGGCA
>JNEY01000223.1:86132-108537 GCA_020875895.1 Aphelenchus avenae
TTTTCGGCGCCGGCCGAAGACCGGCGCCGAAAAAAATAGGTAAGGGTCCCCTCTTACCATCCGACCCCCCTCACGAGGGGTCCTAGGTACGCCCTTGTCCCGGTCTTTTGTGCCCCAATCTTTTGTGTCTCAGTAATACTTAGCGTGCTTAGTAATGTTATTCAGCCTCCGTCCAAGCTTAGGCTGTTGCTTTTTGCCTAGGCTGTTGCTTACTGATTCGGCTTAGGCCAAGGCTTAACAACGGGACACAAAATACCGACCGTATTTTATGCCGGAACGCGAAATACTAGGAGCCAGCTTGAGCCCATTCGAGACAGACGTTTCATTCAATGTGATGGTGTTCCCGACATTCGCCGTCGGTACTGAAGCCCTGCATCCTCGTGCAGAGTAGACTTCTTAATACGTTTTCGCTTTGTAATTCTCATTAGTGTTGCAACCGGGCATTTGGAAGCCAAAACATTATGACTTTAAGCGCGGATTATCGTGGTAATTGCTGTCGGGCTTGCATGTCAAACGCTTATAAGTTTGCAAAAAAGCGTTTCCTTCGGAAGATGCAAATGGCAACAGCTTTGGGACCAAACGGAAACTCGGTGCATTTTTCGCTTTTTTAAATCCGTTTTGGATTCAGCCGAACCTTTCCGGAGTTTATGCTAGGCTAAGGCATAGAAGCCCTTCGAATCGAATGGTTTATAAGCTGTTTCGATAAGCAAAGGGACTTTGTATTTATACACAAAGACGGATAAGTATACATCCGAATAATTCGAAAAATGCGACTAGGCGTTAATGGGCGTAATGTGGTTGGTGCTAGCGGCTTGATCGTGCTTCTGGCCTTGAGCTAGGTGGCTGTGGCGAGAGTCCCCCGCCCGACGGTGGCCCAACACTGCTGCTCATCGCGTCCACGGCCCAGGCGCGTTGGCAACACTTGCCGAATAGCTCCCGGCGGTATGGCCCGACGAGGAAGATAGTCGTAATCTAAGACATTGCTTCGGCGAACTGACAAGTTCAATAAACTAAAGCGGACCGGAACTGGACTGGACTTAACTGAAACCGTCCTCTCGCCCGTTTTTATTTGTTTATTCCATATAGGCAATAAAATTAATAATAATAACAGTAAAGATGATTTAATTTGTAATTTAATCTTAAATTCTTAAAAAAATACACGTTTTAAACAGTAAAGGTTCCGCTTCACGCTATTGGCGGCTTCACATTTTGCGCTGAACTGCCCAGTTCATTGGCCTTCCATGAACTGAGCCGAACACGACCTGCAGTTCGGTTCGATACACCTCAAAACAAAAAGCTCCGGCTAATCGGAAGCGCTCCATCTAAGTGGGGCACCCTTATCTCAAAACGTCCTGAAGCGCTTACCGGATTAACGCTTGGTATGTACTGGAGCAGGAGCGTGATCACTAGACCGGCGCCTGCGTACTTGACTTTGAAAAAGAGCAGTGGAACCATGCAGGCGATCGGAAGTACGGCGACCGAGACCAACGAGAACACCTAGAGCGCTCCAATCGTCGGCGCGTAAGAGAGCGTCCAAAAATGCAGCAGCAGGATTTAGCAAGTTCTGGTCTTCCCCTCGTCAGCATTGACCTGGCCCGTACCCTCCAACTTGTCAGCATGGCAAAAACGCTAACCAGATTTATTCGTCTACCTCCTCTTCCAAACAGTGAAATAGGGCTACCTGTATACACTGAGAATGATTACAGAGACAGAAAACATTTTATGAACTGTGCGCCATAAATCGGCTAACTCGGAATCAGTAATTTCTACTTTTAGCCTACATGCTCAAAAACCTACTGCACTAAACGGTCCCTTAAATCCTTAAATCAATGCAGCAAAATTTTCGCGAGTACACATAGGGGCAGCGGGAGGGTCGGGCTGCTGTTCACAATAGGGAATAGGGAAAGGGCGGGGGGGGGGCAAAAGCCGCTTTACGATGTCACATACTTCCTGAACCGTTCCTTGCTGTTAAGACCCGTTAAAAGGGTACAGGCCCGGCATTTTAGACGCGTTGCGTCTGGCAGTCTGGCGTCCAAGGCATTTATGCCAAGGCCAGGGATGACCGAAGACCGACGTCGAATAAATAGGTAAGCGTCCCCTTAGCCTAGCCTCCAGCATTCCAAATTCTAAGCTCCTTACGTCCCTGAGTACACTGCGGTTTCTACCTTAACCCCTGTAAGCCTGCACCCATACCTCCGCAAACATGAGTCGGTTGACTTGAGCTTGCATGTAGCGAGTCTTTGGCGACATGTGCGTTTTCCGGAGCGTCGTTATCGTCGCAACCGTGCTGAGCGCGATCACCACGAACATAGCCATGTCTTGCGTAAAGACGGAGAATAAGAACAGCAAGAAGAAGACGTTTCCCTGACGAAGTTTTAGACGTTAAATGCGCACCATCGTCTTAGACCTTACTATGTCCGCTCCGTAGTACAGCACGCTGCCGCCTTTGTGCCACATCGGGTGGCTCATGAGGTGCCCGAATTCGGCGACGTGGTCCTCCACGCTGTCCATAGCCTTGTAAAACCACATCGCGTCGAAGCTTCCGCATGCAAAGATAACGCTCACGCAGAGAATTAGCTGCCAGTAGTTCAGGGTATGATGCCTGTAAACAGTCTAGGAAAACCTCCAACACCAGTAGCGAGCGGGGATGTCGGAATGTGCCGTGCCATTCCCCGTGACGTACCGTTAGAACGGAACGGCACAACGGAATGGAGGGTCAGAACGAAGCGCAAAACGAAACGGCGGGTCAAAAACTGTCGTCGTTTAGTGCCGTTATTTTTATTACAAACAGGAGGTCAAAGACAGCTGTTCTTCCAGTAGTGCCGTAAGAACGGAAAGGCAAAACGGAATGGCGGTGATATGAGTAGAACGGAAAGTGATCCGTGCCATTGCAATCTCTAGTGTCAAATACGTACTTTACGACGAGGAAGTACCGAAAGATGAACTCAATCGTCGACACAAGACACGCCCCGCAGCAACTGACGATCCACAAGCTCATGACGAGTTTCTGGACGCCAGGCGAGAAATCCTTGATGACTCCGTTGATGGCCCATATGTACACACCGCTGTTCAGTTCCAAGTCCTGAAAAGTTAAGGTTGGCGACATACGGAAATCGGAGCTGCTCGGACGAAGCCGTATTAATCAGAGGCGCACAGTTTCGTGCCCTTTTCTACGGCCATATGGCGCGCCTCACGTGCCCCTTTTTGCTTCAAAACGGAACGGGAATTAGGGAATGG
Source organism: Aphelenchus avenae (assembly GCA_020875895.1). NCBI lineage: Eukaryota > Metazoa > Nematoda > Chromadorea > Rhabditida > Aphelenchidae > Aphelenchus > Aphelenchus avenae. Next base: position 89,370 of record JNEY01000223.1, read on the forward strand.
AGTTTACAAAAATGTGCCGCTTTTTGTGCCGTTCCAATCCGTTTTTCCAATGCATTGTTAGTCCAACGGAAGCGCCACGTTTTGGTCAGAACGGAACGGAAAAATGGCATGAAGAGAGGGAAGGGGAAGTGAAGTCGGAAAGGAAATAAAACGAGACATCGATTTGCGTGCCATCTATGTTTTTCATGTCCTAGAATACGTGGACGATAATGTCGCTTGAGGGTCAGAAAGGAACGGAAACGGCGCGCGGCTACATTGCCGTAACGTTGCTAAGCGTATCCGTTACCATTTCGACGAGCAAGCTCATAACTGCGTAGAAGACGTCCGCGCCGACATTGATGAGCAACACTCTGCTGTACGGCTTAAGCGTCTGGTTCTTCTCGCGTACAAGTAGAACTGCTAGGATGGCATTGGACAGGATGGACGCGACGAAGCAGACGCGCTCGCTCCAGTGTCTGAGAGGACGTAGGTCGGCAAAGAAGCCGTCGCCGATTACGAGAACGCCCGCTTCGCTCGTAGCGTTCATTGACGAGACGTATTACCGGAATGTAAGTTGCTAGTGCGAAGGTACACCCGACGTAGGACCTGAAAGGATTTGCCTTTTCACAGCACGAACAGACAATCAGCACCGGCAGTAGGTTGCCGAACAACACGAGGAGCGCACGCTACCCTTACTTACTCGCAAATGAAATGAGCGTAAATATTTGAGACAAAGTTTAAAATCTCGGTTGACCTCTCGAATATCTCCACAAAGGGGCCTTCTAGAAGTCGTCCTAAAACATCGCGTCACGGTTCGTACTAGCCCTTCTCACACGCGCTAACGCGCACGCAGCCGGAGTTTTACAAAAAATGGCGGCCAGGCTATAGCTTGCTAGCTTAGCCCCGCAATCCGAATATAAGGAAACAACCTTTGAACTAGTAAGTTGCCTATTTTTGCATGTGTTACCGCTCAGTACGCATGGTGCGGCTTGGCACGCTGCGTGCATTGTCCTACTTGTACCCAGTTGGTCGTTCTTGGCCTGGCATAAAATGGGGACTTCCTCTAAGGGCATGCTGTGCGCTATCGCGTGGTACGTAGCGGTGCGTGCATGCGCGAGCTTGCAGTTACGTAAAAACTTAAGTTACCCATGTTGCCGTTTGATATGTATTTTATCTACCTTTATTATTCTTAATTCGTTTATTTTTTATTTATTTAATTTTATTATTTTTATCCTATCGCAGTTAATAATCCGAGAATCCCTCTTTCACCATGCGCTAAGCCCACGAAAATACGAAACTCTTGGCAGCCCCGCAAGCGCTTTAGTTCATAGTGATAAAAGTCGGAGTCGGACTCGGAACTCGGTCTTTTTTCCGGAATCGGTTTTAAATTTTGTAATTGGTTCGGAATTTGTGTTTGCTGACTTCCGAAAGTCACCGGCCTCGGCGAATGAAAATTCGCTGACACGCGGGCCAAAATTTTGCGCCTAACAATTTGTGATCGGTGCACGGCATTGTGCGTGCCAAATTCGCATGATCTCAAGGCAACACACCTGCGAAAGAGCTAATAAGGTGGTCCCGACTCCGAACCACACTCGAATAAAGCACACACGCAAACGGCGCTGTCGACATGGTCGCCAAAAAAAGTTATACCGCTTGGCGAGTCGTCATCCAAAAGGGAATAACATTCACGGTTACGATAAACAGCAACATTAAGCGTAAACTAGTACGAACTGAACGAACCTTTCGTACCTATTCACTAATGGTTGGCGTCGAACACCACACAAGCGGCTCCGCATCTCCGGAACCCGGTCGGATCTCCGGCAGGGCAGTACATTGCGGAACAAGGGATGGAGCGGGGGAGGGGGGGGGGGGGGGCGGACCAACCGTGTGCAACGGGCCTTCAAGTCGAGGCCCGGCCCGGCTCGCGGGCAAAATTTAGAGGCCCGGCGGGCCTTGACTTCTTAGGCAAGACACTAAGACGCCCGACCTCGAGCGGAGGCCTATCACTAGGGCAGCAGTTCGCGATGCGCCGAAATTTTATTCGGATTAGCGCTTAGCGAGAGCGAGAATTGTCTGCAGCAGAGAGCCCGGTTCGGACGCGCATCGGAAGCATGCGCCCATTTAACGGGGCTTTCGGATCCCAATTCGGACGACGAGTGTAATGGGGAATTAGGGCTGCCTGCTCCAAGCAGTACGTTATTTTCTCAAGCATGCACGGCCGTGGATCTGCCTTTTTTCCGAGGGGTTATTTTGAGAGATTTTTTTTAATATTTACAGGTTTGTTACCGCCTCCATTCCAAGTGTTCTCGTGGGAGTTGCTTTCGGAGTCCAAAATCTCAAGTTGTTTCTCAAGTCTCAGATTCTTCATTCGGTCAAAGCGTCGTACGGGGAGGGGCAACTTATTAGGAGCCGGGGGTCATAAAGCACATGTGGGGGGGGGGGGGGGAGTAAGCTTAAATTAAGGGCGAGCGGCCGTCACTTAGTTTTGCCGTCGTCGTCAGTCGTCAATCAGATACCATCGTTTTTGCGGCGCAGTGATTTTAACCAAACCTAAATAGCAATGCGGAGAAGACCCTGCCGACGATACGCCGTAGGCATAGCGGGGACCCGCTTTTGCGCAGTCAACGAAGCGGACGATTATCCAACTGGAACGAGTGCAGTGATTCCAGTGAGCCGTTAAGAGGTTTTATGTTGCGTGCTTTTCAACGATAGGCGTAACCCTGAGCCGCCCACGAGATGGCGGAAAATTGCTTCGGTAAAGATTTATAAATTGCTGCAGTGATGTGCGAACGGCCGTCGTACTTAGTAAGCCGCTCGTTGTCGCGCTTTTATATCACCTCGGAAATCATCGTAGCTAAAAAGTCCAATTTGCATATGATTGCCGGAGCCGTACCCGGCCTCGTCGGCGCTCGGCCACACGGAAACGTTTTCTATCCTTGCGGGCGAATACAGGCAAAGTGGTGGCTAACGAATGTGGCGACAAGGTAGCGTGCCACCAGGACAGTCATCAGATTTGTTTGCGTCAACGCATGGCTCACAAAGTTCAAACTAGCTTCTCGCGGGCGCTATCACCGCATGCAGCACGCTAGCCGGGTTTCAGTCGAATTTGACCGGCCATAGCTATGTAGGTATTCTGACTGGTCCATTTAAAGTCGACGAGGTAAATTTTGGACTCAGCAAGGACGCATCATCGTACGCGTAGCCACACGAACGCCCGCCTGGCAGGCAGAAAGGAAGAATGACTGCCATGTGTGATGAAGCAGGAAGCATGCGAGCAAGTACACGAAATATCGAGCACGTACTTCACGCTCGGTCGACTCAGCGCGTCGTACGCGCCTTCTAGGAGCAAATGTTCTCGCAACAGTTTTTGAATCACGCATCAGGCGAGCTCGACATGGTACAGACCAGGGCTGGGGACACTCCGAAAAAAACCAAATCCAAATCCAAAGCAAAACGACCAATTTTCCAATTTTCCAAATCCGCAGCCTTGGTACAGACGGATTTATGGTTACGCATGCGGTATGGCTTGGTACGCATGCATGCTTCTAGCGTAGGTGCGCATCAAGTTTCTTGGAAGCTAGGGACCATGTTACTGCTTGAAAGGTTCTAGCAAACGTCTATCGTATTATGCTATCCGAGAAGCCCTCTCCTACAGTGGGCAGAGCGAATGCGAGTTCGAATCTTTTGGCACACTACAACAGCGTTTTAGGTTATAGTGATACGGTAGGTAATCAGAAAGGTCCCCGCATCAGTTTCGAATGGCAGGAATCCGTTGCGTTGCAGAACTGTTTCATGTCGAAGATACGCGCGTGTCGTCTTAGCACTCAGCAAAAATACGATTTGGACGATTAACGTCACATAGGTATTTTCCTTAGTATATGCCAATATCGACGAAATTGGTGGCCACTGGCACCGGAGAATGCGCGAGCGACTGACTAGCTAAGTAAGCTCTCGACGTTGAAATTCTTGAGTTTCCTGACCGCTCTGCTTGTCGTAGGAGACTTATCGCACTGAAAGGACAAAATCTGTGAAAAGTAGCGCAATATAGCGATGCATGTCAAATCACGCACATAAAACTAGAGTTGAGGAACTCTTCTCCTTCATAACTCAGCAATAACCGCCCATTTTTGGCACCATTTCTAAAAATATATCCAACGTTTTGCTGCCTCAGCCAGCTTCAGCGTGCTCCAAAACATTTTTGGCTTCAGATTTCATCACTTGTCGCATCAGGAACAGATTCAGAGAAAACGGTCACTTCAGAATCCAGATTGGGGGTGGGAGGCTTTGAGTTCCTCTTCGGTTAAATACAGGCCGACTTACATTCGAGCTTTGCTGAACGTCGCGTGCACTTCGCGAAAATCCATTCGAATAATGTCCAGGAACACTGCGGCCACTCTCCACGCAGTTCTTGTGACTTTCGCTACTAATTCCAGGACCATCACCCACGGCACCAGCAGGGAGATATCCAAAATTAAACAAGTTCCAAACCGGCAGACAAAGAGTAGGATGTAATCCAGCTGGTTGCTGACTCTTAGAGACAGATACCATCGAGTGAGCGTCAGCTCCTAGCGGCAGAGACCCACACATAGCAAGCCCACTGCCCACGCGACCAACAACGGAATAGTGGTCGTTAAAGCTTGGCCCTTCAGGCGTCGTAAGTGTACTCGATGAATTCGCAACTGATTCCTGAAGCGGTCCTGTGTTTGCAAATGTCGCATTTGTTCACCGTCGAATAATTCCTTCTCGTTAAATGCTGGGGATCCCTGGCAAGGCCAAACGGAGTTCTCACTTTCTCGTTACCAGTGAAGGGACTGCAGTCGCTACCACGCAAGTAAGCGCTTCCATTAACAAGCGATGTGCGTAGATTTAGCGTCGATAAGTCAGTCGATATCGTATTATTAAATGAAACCACGGCATTTGTAGAACATGTAGTCTCGGTACTATCGGAAGGCTAAACAAAACGCGATGCTGCATCAGCGAAAAAGCAGTTGCTATCGGGCTTACATTCGACTTGTGTTCGGCTCTACACACTTTCGGGTCAAGTGCATTCTTACAAGTCTCCGATCCATGTGCATCATCGACAGTTGCGGATGCAGCACCACCATTAGTTTCAACGTGAATGCCATCGCCAGCCGGTGCTAGGTCAGGAATACAGTCGGGCGTCAACGGGTTGTCTTTCTCCGCATTGGAAGGGCCTATGCTTTCATGGGTCTAAAACACAATTGGTCGTTTTTCTTTGCATATTAGACTCGACTCACACAGGTCCGTATGTTTAGCGGGGAGGGGACTTAAATGACGATTTTTTTTTAAAGTTTGTGTTTGTTTAAGGCTTAAGTCTGAATTACTTAACATAGCCTAAATACGCTATCTTTGACGGTATCTTAGTCATTTTCGGCCATTACGGCCTCTTTTTTACCCATTTTAGAACCCCACACCCCTGTTCCCGACCTCGACCCCCTATCCTTGAATCCTGCATTCGGCCCTGGACTGACAGTTCCGTCGTCGGAGACTGCTCGCGAGTCTTAAACGAGAAGCTTAAAGCAAACAGAAGCAGATTCAGAAGCGAGATTTCGACAGTGGCTTTCGCGTTCGAATCTATCACATATATTGTCGCCTTAGCATGCAAGTTGGTTCGATTCCGGCTCTCTTCCGGCATTGCCTGATACACCCTCCAGGATAAGGGAAGACCGCCCCTGCCTTCGTTACTTGGATGCGACAAGGAACGTCCCTCACGAATCATGCGCAACCGTTGCCGATGCCGTCGTTGGGCCTCCCTGCACATCTTGCGCCTGCGATCCCGTCGCTCCTCCTCACTGGTGATTACCGTTCGAGGCTTCCTGAAATGTGCTGATTGTCCGCTTGAACTTAAAAACTGCGCCATAATTTTCTCCATGTATTCATTTTTTGTATGTCTTTGGACAGACCATCTTTTAGCGATAGGCCGACACCTAGCCCGGAGCGATGCCGAAACACGAATACCGTTTCGAGGTCATCACAGCTAAAATGCATCCTTTTAAGTTTGAATTTTTATTTGATCAAATTTTGTATTATATTAAAAATAAATAAGAACTTAAAATAAAATTTTCTAAAGTGGTAACGGTTAAGATGTAGCTTTTTGGGTATGAAGAGGCTATGCCGTGAGCCACACTGGGAACGCTCGTAGAACTTGCGGTTTTTCTAATCTCTTCAAGCTTTCCTACCTTTCCACTGGCAGCGCGATCTTGTGCGCTACACTTTGACGTGGTCTCCTGGTCGTCCATTCGGTCTTCTCCCGCTGAAACGACGCAAAGGCTTCGCTTTGTGCGTGCATCGTCCTCAGGTGCTTCTCCAGGTTGGCGGCGAGAAAGCGGCCGCTGCCGGAGGTCAGTATCATGCCGCAGACGGAGCACACCATGCCCGTCTCGCGCTTCGTGAAATGCTTCCATATAGGCGACTTTTCCATGCTTAAATCTCGAGTACGTATTTTCTCTGATAGTACACAAGAGGGGGGGGGGGGTACCACTGGACCAACTACCTCCGCCCATCGCACCAGGGGGTCTATTGGGGCCGGATAGGGAGGGGGGGATGTGGTACTATTCTCCGGCTACCCTCCGCCGGCACCGACCCGCGGGAAAATGCATTAAGCTGGCCCTTTGAAACGCATGATTTAAGGGATACCAAAGCTCAACAAACGTATCCGAGAGAATCTCGTTTTTTTCATTTTTGAAACTGTGCCGGAGGCGGGGTCCAATTTCTTAAATCCCCCTATATGGGGCCTATTTGAGGTGTGCGGGAGTACCTACTGCTTCGCGGGGGTGGAGGTACTGATAGAGAAGATACGACATTTCGCTGGTGTTTGGCCTACTCAACCGTACCTTGACGAAAGATCGAGTCGATGAGCAATAGACAGCGTACGGGCACCGTTAGCACTCTCGACGGTTGTGTGTAAGAATTTCTCGGTTTGTTGATAAGAGCGGCTCGAGAGACGCAGGGAGTGCTTACACGTGCAATGAAGGTCGACGTGTCAGCGGGCTGCTTGGTAAGCGGTTGTGTCGAAATTCGGAAAAAATGGGCCGTCAACAACATCTTTACCTAAGGTGCGATGATCGTTTCGGAGTGGAACGCAAATTCATTGAACCGTCATCATTCATCATCGTATGACCAATTATTATGCTGGAACATTCAATGCTTTTTCTACTTGTGGTGCAATGACACTGCACCGGTTTACGATGTCGTACCTACTAAGATTTTAGCAAATACGTACCGTACTGACGCCTCCTCGCGTGTCCTGATGCCGTACCGTATTACGGCCAGTACGGTACGGTACGGGTCTAATATGGTACGATACGGCGTACCGTACTACCGTACCGATAGTACGGCCCATACGGTACGTTACGAACCGTAATATGGTACGGTACGGCCGCAGTACGGACCGTGCTTATTAAACATAATGGGGAAATGGAAGCCGTACCGTACTGGACCGCGTCCGTGCCGTACTGCCCCCCCCCCCTTCCGCGTACCGTACCGATAGTACGGCCCGTACGGTACGTTACGAACCGTAATATGGTACGGTACGGCCGCAGTACGGACCGTGCTTATTAAACATAATGGGGAAATGGAAGCCGTACCGTACTGGACCGCGTCCGTGCCGTACTGCCCCCCCCCCCTTCCGCGTACCGTACCGATAGTACGGCCCGTACGGTACGTTACGAACCGTAATATGGTACGGTACGGCCGCAGTACGGACCGTGCTTATTAAACATAATGGGGAAATGGAAGCCGTACCGTACTGGACCGCGTCCGTGCCGTACTGCCCCCCCCCCCTTCCGCGTACCGTACCGATAGTACGGCCCGTACGGTACGTTACGAACCGTAATATGGTACGGTACGGCCGCAGTACGGACCGTGCTTATTAAACATAATGGGGAAATGGAAGCCGTACCGTACTGGACCGCGTCCGTGCCGTACTGCCCCCCCCCCCTTCCGCGTACCGTACCGATAGTACGGCCCGTACGGTACGTTACGAACCGTAATATGGTACGGTACGGCCGCAGTACGGACCGTGCTTATTAAACATAATGGGGAAATGGAAGCCGTACCGTACTGGACCGCGTCCGTGCCGTACTGCCCCCCCCCCCTTCCGCGTACCGTACCGATAGTACGGCCCGTACGGTACGTTACGAACCGTAATATGGTACGGTACGGCCGCAGTACGGACCGTGCTTATTAAACATAATGGGGAAATGGAAGCCGTACCGTACTGGACCGCGTCCGTGCCGTACTGCCCCCCCCCCCCTCCGCGTACCGTACCGATAGTACGGCCCGTACGGTACGTTACGAACCGTAATATGGTACGGTACGGCCGCAGTACGGACCGTGCTTATTAAACATAATGGGGAAATGGAAGCCGTACCGTACTGGACCGCGTCCGTGCCGTACTGCCCCCCCCCCCCTCCGCGTACCGTACCGATAGTACGGCCCGTACGGTACGTTACGAACCGTAATATGGTACGGTACGGCCGCAGTACGGACCGTGCTTATTAAACATAATGGGGAAATGGAAGCCGTACCGTACTGGACCGCGTCCGTGCCGTACTGCCCCCCCCCCCCTCCGCGTACCGTACCGATAGTACGGCCCGTACGGTACGTTACGAACCGTAATATGGTACGGTACGGCCGCAGTACGGACCGTGCTTATTAAACATAATGGGGAAATGGAAGCCGTACCGTACTGGACCGCGTCCGTGCCGTACTGCCCCCCCCCCCCTCCGCGTACCGTACCGATAGTACGGCCCGTACGGTACGTTACGAACCGTAATATGGTACGGTACGGCCGCAGTACGGACCGTGCTTATTAAACATAATGGGGAAATGGAAGCCGTACCGTACTGGACCGCGTCCGTGCCGTACTGCCCCCCCCCCCCTCCGCGTACCGTACCGATAGTACGGCCCGTACGGTACGTTACGAACCGTAATATGGTACGGTACGGCCGCAGTACGGACCGTGCTTATTAAACATAATGGGGAAATGGAAGCCGTACCGTACTGGACCGCGTCCGTGCCGTACTGCCCCCCCCCCCCTCCGCGTACCGTACCGATAGTACGGCCCGTACGGTACGTTACGAGCCGTAATACAGATCTGTTGCTTGGCGGTCCGCTTGTGAAACGGTCCTAAGGACGCTGTCCACGCGTGTGTCATCGTGGGACACAATTCGGCTTCAACCGTACTGGTTCGCCAGGTAATGCTTGTTGATGCAAATAAAACCGTCGTCCTGCTTAGCGACGATGAAATAGCACGCCGTCGAGCTGATAAGAGCAATGTTGACGCAAGGAACGTCCAGAACAAACATTGCTTACGAGAAGGGTCTTTTAGAAGGACGAGAAGATGAACATTGCAGCGGCGAATTACGCGCTGTCCTTAGGATATTCTTACTGCCGGTCTAAGGATCCAGTGAGTTGTAGCACGAGACGTACATCAACTTGTTTCCCTTGACCTCTTGTCCAGTTATGAAACGGGAAATATGGCTATGTCAGGGTCCGCTGTTGGACTCGATTGGACTCAACTGGAACTCGGTAAAACGTAATCTCATCATGTTAGTCCGAGAGATCCGTGTCATTCACTGCGTCTCACAGGGTTACTTTAATTCCAGCCAGTTGGAGAAAATGCCTGGCTGAAAAGTTTTCTTCAGTCAACGGAGACTGACCTCTGAACTATGAAAACGTTCGGCTGTCTTTCCTAGTTGACTCAAAGTCTTTTCACAGCTTCATACTAGCGCATTTACGCTTAGTGTTTGTCATTTCACAGCAACAAGTCACCAATTAGCACTAAGGTCCGTCGGAGGTCAACGTTTCGCCAAGCGTTGGCGTCATCGCGCCATTGCCTCGCAGGGTCACTGCCTGCCGGAGAAGGGTACCACTAACGCGCAATGAGCCCAATGTGGCTTGGGGGTCAACAACACGGCTAGCGTCAATCGATTTTTGCAGGATACGGCCACTGAAATCACTGGAAGTTGACACCGTTTCTACATATTTACAACGAAAACACTTTGTATTTGTCGTTGGCCTGAAGGTTTTTAAGAGTCGTTATTTTTTGCCTGCTAAGGTGGACATTCGTCAAGCAAACAGTGTCTGAAACATTTCTGGTTGTAAAACGGCGTGCGAATTTCTGCCATGACAAAACGTAGCTTAATGTGAATGAACTGCGTGAGTGCTTCTTAAGACGTTGACTGTGTAAGGCAACTAGCTAATTGCCATGACGTCGTGAAGACCCACAATCCTTAGGTCGAACCCATTGTGGGATGTTTGGAATACATCTAACAACGCAAATGCATTTCACGTACAACGGAGACAGCTTCTGTGTTTTGTTGTGGAAATTTTGCCCACCTGTTGAAGCACCTTTGTTGCCCCACTAAATCTGTGCATTGAAATCGTCACGGGTTAAAGTCGTTTGCACAAGTGCTTTGATTTAATTTGCCGGTCGATTCATTAACGTATTCGTTCCGCTTCGCACTTCCGTGATTGTTACATGCAACTGCAAACTTATGCCTTTAGTCATCCTTTCGCAACAACAACATACATCAATGGCAAAGCGCAAAACGAAGTGGGCTCCGCTCAAGCCGCATACCAGAAAAGCCAGAGAGCACAAGGCCGAAGTGCTGCCGCCGCCGGAGCCCTCGGAGAACAGCGAGTTCAAGCCGTGCCCGTGCGGCTACTACTGCGGCTACTACTTCCTGCGATGCGACAACTGCCACCGCGGATGCCACTTCCAGTGCCTCGGGCTGAAGCGCAACGACGCGAACTTCCTGAACGTCTTCGTGTGCCAGGCGTGCAAGGACGACGGCATCGCGGAGGCGGAGGTCGAGGAGAGGAGCCGCGAGGAGAATAAACCACGTAAGGTTTAGCAGTCTTCAAGCCACCCATACCTGCTTCAATCACTCGCATTGCCGGCAGGTCCTGGCCCGAAGGTCCCGGAACCAGGGCGGTCCCGCATGAGCAAATTCATTTCACAAACGAAGCTCCATAGACCATGATGAGACTGACACGTTACTTGGTAACCTAAGGCCCCGTATTGTTGTCGTGATTTTTCAAGAACTGTAAGACCCACGGTCCAAATTATGAGGCCCACGGTTGGGCCAGTCCGTGTCCGTGTAGGTAACACGTGTTCAGAGATCTTCTTGTATAGGGTCTATGTCGTTAATATCTCAACCCTAGGCATCACCCCTTAGCGCGAGCCAGCCGATACCGGTACCGATACCTAAGAGCCTAAACGCAGCAACTATACCTAGATACCCGTACCGTGTTCCGTACCGTACCGTACTGTGTACCCTTTTCTACGGTGTGGGGTACGGTCCGGCGCATGTCCAGTACGGGTTGCCGTACCGTACCGTACTGGTGCCGTAGAGTACGGTACGGCATCATTCTCTGCCTAAAATCGTGCTAGTACGGGCCGTAGTACGGCTTTAAAATGGGTCGTACCGTACTCCGCACCGTTCTCATGGTATGGAGCAAGGCACGGGGTGGGCAGCACGGTACGAGGCGCGATACCGGGGATGTCAGTACGGCACGGAGTACGGTACGGGGGTGTCGCATCTAAATATTGGATCTTCGTAAGCTCTTATTGGAATTTCACGCTCGTTCGATTCCGCTAACCTAGCTGCTTCAAAAACTTCGTTTAGGCGCAGTCGTCTACGAGGTCTACTGCAACTTCCATCCGGAAGACAAGGACGGCGAGGTCAAGTGCATGCCGATCGGCCACCTCCCTCGCGACTGCCCCTTGAAGAACGACGACTGCTGCCTCTGCGGGATGGAGTGCAAGTTCGAGCACGTCTACTGCGAGCACTGCAAGGGCTACTTCCACTGCATGTGTGAGGGCCTGGCGGAGCAGGACGTCGAGGCGATCGACGACTACTTCTGCAAGGAGTGCCGCAGGAAGCATCCGAAGCTGCAGATCACCTACAAGGACGCCGCGGGGGACCTGGGAGTGGACGCAGTCGGAGGCGACGTCGGAGGCATTCCAGGCTCGTCGGGAACGCAGACAGGTGCGAAGGCTTCCGGTGGAATCTCGCTGGAACAGAACAACAACGGAACTTAGTACGCATGACATCGCATAGCATGGCATGCTGTCTGAGTTTTAGAGCATGCGGCATCATGCGGTAGGGCTTGGTACGTATGAATATGCGCGTGCCAGCATATATCGGCATGCGATCAGAATATTCCTGCTTTGGGCAGCATGCGGTAGCGCTTGGTACGCATGACCCGTGTGCATGGCAGCACACTGCATGGCATGCTGTCTGAGTTTTCCAGCATTCGGCAGCATGCCGTACCGCATGGTGTGGATGTCGCTCGCATGCATTCCAAAGCATGGTATGCTGTCCGAATTTCTGTGCGTTTGGCAGCATGCGGTACCGCTTGGTACGCATGGCTGCAGGCTTGCATTCCAAATCAGCGTGCATTTTCCTAAAATCTTATTCCCTGCTACTTTTCGATAAGTATTCTTTAATTCTATCGTGTTCCAGCGAGCTACAGGGACAAATCTATTCGACCCGTTAACAGCCCTGAACCTGTGTCTAGAGGAAGCATGGGCCGAAGTACTGGTGGCACATGTTTAGCACTTTATTAGTAGTGACTCCAAAGTGTTCGAGATAGAAGCGAACAAGTCTGCCATGGACTTATGGTAGCGCTAGGCGTACCTCAGTAAACGCGAATCTATCCAGATATGGCTATGATGCTAAAAATCCTTTTCAGAGCCGCCTGCTAAGCGAGGTCGATGTGATGCGGCCAATCACTCGGGACACCAGCCCAACAGGGGAATGCGCCGTGAAGTCAAGGAGGAGCAGCCCGAGGAAGGCGTCAGCAACGCACTTCTTTTGCCGGGCCTGGTCAGTAATGCCGGCACTCACGCCAGTCAGGCTACTCCTAGCGAACAGGTCGCACTTCTGGCACCGTCGGCCCGCTGGGCCGCAGACAACGGTATGCATCGAACTAATTTTTCCAGGAAGCGTACTAGTGTTCTGTCTGCGTGATTTATCTTTATTTAGCTTTCTAATTTATTGAAGTGCTTTTTTTAAATTGAAACATAGATTTTAAAATGCTTTTTATAAAATTTTCCAGGAAACGCACAAAAGTTTATTTGCATTATTTATTTTATTTAGCCTTTTAATTTTTAAAATGCTTTTTTAAATACCAACATATATTTAGCTTTTATTTTAAAAACACTTTTTATAATTTAAATAAATATTTTAATTTTTTGAAATGCATTTTGTTGACATTTGAAATACGTGATCTAACTATTAAAATTTTTCTTCGATAAAGAACGTCCTGGTTTAGGACCTCCTGCAAAGCGTGTCGATGCGCCGTTGGCTGTCACCCATCCCGCCGAGGAAACGCTTGTGAAACTGGAGGACGATCAAGTCGTTGTCATCGATGACGACGACGACGAGCATGACGACAACGTCATTTATGGTACCAACGCGGCTTCACCGCGTGTTTCCGTCGCCACAGCTGCTCGTGGACGGGGAACGGCTTCTGCGGCGGTTGACTCTACCCTTGTGCGAAGTACGTGCAACTGCAGCCCCTTATTCAAGGCCCCGATCCAGAAAACTAGCGGTATAAATCAGGTAGTAACCTCCTCCTTGGTCGTACTCAGTCGCCGACCTTTACACTGAGCGCTCCTTAGCTCCAGCTCTCTTGGTAGTCGTTAACGTTCTTCACCTCCTATTCCGCCTAAGATGCTCCGCAGATGGTTCTTCTAATTATACGTTCTCATCCAACGCTCCTCCTTAGCTGCTCCTCAACTCGCGCTCCCTCTTAAGCGTTTCCCCACCTTTTGCCCCTCATTGACTCTTCTTTCTCAGACTCTTTCATAGCCACCGCTGTTTCGCTGACTGTCAACTTCACTGAAGTTTAGCGAAGTTAACTGAAGTGAGGATGAACCGAAGTGAGGTCGAGTAACTTCATCTAGACTTCCCTTCACTTTGTTAAACCCCACTTCATCAAGCAGAAATTTCAAGTGATTCAGTTAAGTGTAGTTTAATAAAGATGAAGTAAACTGAAGTGAAGCTAATTTTACTTCATTTTCCACTTCACCTCCGCAAACACCCACTACGGCGTTTCCGCAAACCCCAACACCAATTACGCAAGTTTTAGACGCGCAGCCCGCCGGTCCTTCGAAGCAGAACCGTCGCCACAATCACACCACTCCGCCGTCCGAGGCCGAGGCGCGCGTGAAGGCCGACGAGCCACCGGAGCAAGCGGTGGCCGCAGTCGAGCAACAGCCGCCTCCAACTCAGGTGCCTCCTGCTCAGTCGCCGCAAGTGAAGGCGGAGAACGATGCGGCCGCGCCGGTGCCGCCGTCAAGCGCCGAGGACGGAGAGAATGTCGCCCAGGAACCGGCTCCACTGAACCCAAACGGAGGTAGGACACCCCGGGATGCAGTTATCCAGGGATACCGAGAGCAATAACTAGGTCTCCTCCGGTCCCGGGCTGGGCAGGTCCTGGTCCTCGTGGTCTAAGTCCTCATCCTGGCGGTCCTGGTCCTCATCGAAGACGGCTCTCGCTCACCCCGAACAAAACACTGCCAAACGGTCGTCTGGCCCGCCCTCCGTCCCCTCCTCTACTCGCTCCTAGTGGTCGGGGGCTAGCTCGTATTGTGCCAGAGGTGGTCCTTCCCGGACTGGACTCGCTTCTGGGTGCTTGCTCCTCGTGGACCAGGCCCTGCTTGCTAATCGAGGGCCTACGTCGATCCATTAGGCGAGACTTGTCTTTGTGGAGCGACGCTTGCTTCTCAAGGGCATCCAGATGCCTCCATCAGGGGACACGGTTTCCTCCTACGTGGCCGCGACCTCTGCTAGGGTAGCTGCTCGCCTCTACAGGGCCATGTATATATCCCCCTATCCACGTTTAACGATCGGCTCGCTTGTCTGAGACCAACCCTGCTCCGAGAGAATCATGTTCGCCCCCAGGGCCGCTCACTGTTAGGGTCAGATTCTGGTCCTTCTTGTCTTGGTCGCTTCCGTCCTACCCGACCTAGGCTCTGCTCGTGAGTCGGGGTCGCACGTTTAAAACCGAGACTCCTTTCTATCCGACCTGAGCTATCCTTGACGTACTGATCCGGAAAGATTCAGTTACATATTTTGGACTCATCTTTTCCAGGCCTCTACGAACGTCAGCTCGAGGAGAAGGAGAACGAACTCGCCGCGCTTCGGCAGCAGATCCGTCAGAAGGACGCCGATCTGGAGGCCGAAAGGGCTACGCGTACGCAAGTCCAGGAGGAGAACGCTCGTCTGAAGCAGGAGGTAAGGCAGGGCTTCGAGCATGATCTCCCTGGGTTAGTGATCATAAATCGCCTTTTATAAAATTAGTAAAATTAACGAAAATTTTATTTAAAAAAATATTTTAAAATAATATTGTGGTTGTAGTCGAAAAGAATATTTCGAACATTAACGGCATTTTATTTTGTTTAAAAAATTATCGGGAACAATTAAAATAGCAATTTGAAACTGAAAATAATAAAAAAAACACTGCCAAAATAAGTACCTACTTGTTTCAATCAATTTTTAGGTCGAGAAACACGAGAAGGCAATCATCAAGCTCACGATGGAACGCCTCGGAATGGGGGATTCGAAGTGAGCGCGCAGATCGTACCGGTGGTGCTCATTTTACGGCGTCGTACACGTTATCGAGAATCTCTTCCGTACCAGTATTGTCTAACTTCGGTGCTTTACATACCCGCGAGCCGCTGCGCATCGCTGCGTTTTTTTAACTAACATACTTTTTCATTAAATTCTCGTTTGAGTTTAACTGTTGTGTCTTAACAACTAAGGCTAAGGGAGCACGGAAGAGAGCGGTGGATTGTTTATTGGGTGGATGACACTACTGGCTACATTACAGAATTGGCTGCTATTTATAGGTTTCTAGGGGGGGCTAGATTTGCATAGCTTGTAACACGCTGGTACGGGTACAACATTAACCAACTGCGACTCTTCGCTAGGAGGTTAGGCTCTAGATATGGTGACGGAGGCGGAAAGCAGTCAGTCTCGGCTGCAACAGCGTAACCTATGAAATTATTCCCTGAATATCCATTTTAGGCCGTGCTGCGTGAGAAGGTCTTTGCTAGAAACGAAGCGGACTAACCCCGTAATTAAGTTCCCGTCCCGTCTGACCCTCTCCGTACCGTACTCCGTTCCGTCCGTACTCGTAAATACGGCAGAACGGTACGGCACGGAGTGCAGCACGGTACGACGCATTGCGAAACCATCCCATAGTTTGCAGCAAGTCTATCCCCTAATTGTCACCGTTCCCTAATTAAAAACAGTCCCCAAACTCCTCAACCCATAGCTTTAGACCTTAGTTTCTATAACTTTAGAGTTTAGTCCCTCCAACTCTAGGGCTTAGTTCCTATAGCCATAGAACTTAGTCGCCCTGCTTAGGCTGTTTCAATTAGGCTTATGCTCAGCCACCCTAAAAGCAATACGTTTTAGTTTAACGGGGATGGAACTGTCCTGAGTTTATTGAAGTGAAGTGAAATGAGGGTGAACTGAAGTGCGGTCGAGTACCTTCATTTTGGCTTCACTTCACTTTCTTAAAGCCCCCTTCACCAAGCAGACATTTCCGGTGAATTCAGTTCAGTGAAGTTTAATGAAGTGAGCTTAAGTGAAGTGAGTCTATCTTGACTGCATTTTTCACTTTTCCCGCAAACCAAAGCATTCAAAACTGCGAAACACTATGAACCTCCATTACCCAAATTCTTAGGATTTCGTCTGCCTTGCGCCAGACGTTCAGTCCCTCGAAATTTGTTTTGCCGATAGGGTTGCACAAGGCTGTTTATTCGACGGCTATTCTCAACTGATCGAGCAACATTATTCAACGCCCATTGTCCCCTATTCATCTCGAGAGACCCAAGGCCGCACGGAGCACTCCTCTCCACGAATCCATTAATCGTCGCACGCCCGCGACGCGTGTCTTAACGCCAAAGCCGCCGCAATCGATTGACCGGACCCAACTATTTTAGCGTAACGCCAGCTTTATTGATGTTGAGACGCTTTCCTGCAAAAACGTGAGCTTTATCCATAAGAACGGCCTGTTGTCCACTGGTTTTCCCAACCTATACGTTCATTCTCGTCAGTCTCGGCAGACAACTGGTCGGACAAATCGCGGAAAACGCATTTTCGGCTATAAAACAGTTACGACAGGGTTCTAGTTGAAGCATATGTTGTTCCGTAAATTATGTGCCGGAACGCTGTTCAAGGAGCGTAATGCATTTTGCTTTCAGCATGTCTTTAACGTTCAGCCAGGAGCCTGGATTCATTCGAGCATTTTACAGGTCAATGTCAAAAGGCGCAAAGTCACGGGCGGCAGCTTCTTTTTTTTACCGCTAATTTTCGTTTTAAGCGGGTCTTTGACCATCAATGTCTATCGCAGTATATGCTTAGTGTGAAACGCTGCTGGTCTGTGACCATTGCGTGCTGAACACTTCTCGAATCCAACGAAGATTCCACATGTTTTTTTGGACTTGCGAATTTGTATTAGCGACATCCCTTCTCGTGTCTCCATGCGAAAAGATACACGTGATGATCCCAACGCAATTACACGCATAAACCTTGGTGCTTAGAATCCACGGGAAACCACCGCCATCGATGGGCAAGCGCAAGAGATGCTCGTCGCGAATGAGGGCGCCTGACAAAGACTCGTGCCCATGTGGCTATAATTGCGGCTACTACTTCCTGCGCTGTGACCACTGCCACCGCGGATGCCACTTCCAGTGCCTCGGGCTGAAGGTCGACGAAGCTCGCCATCTCAGCGTGTACGTGTGCCCGACGTGCAAGCGTGACGGCGTCGAGATCGCGTACGTGGAGGCGAAGTGTCGCGCGGGAAACAAGCCGCGTAAGTCTTAGGAGAAATACTAATCGACCCCATTGTAGAATGAAAATTAGCCAGTGCGTACTAAGCGGTACCGCATGCTGAAGCGTTTATGCGTGAAGTCATGTGTACTGAGCAATACCGCATCCAGAAGCATGCATGCGTACATTCATGCGTACTAAGCACTAGCGGATGCTGGAGGGTGCATGCGTACTAAGCAGTACCACAGGATAAAGCGTGCATGCGCGCATCGCAGTCATGCATACTAAGCGGAGTCGCATGCTGAAGCGTGCATGCGTGCAGGCGTGCGTACTAAAGAGTAGCGCATGATGAAGCGCGCACGTGCGCAGTCATGCGTACTAAATAGTACGCATGCTGAAGCGTGCATGCATACTAAGCAGTATCGCATGCTAAGGCGCGCATGCGCGCATTCTTGTGCTGCAGAAGCATGCATGCGTGCTGTCATGGGTACTAAGCAGTACCGCATGATGAAGCGCACATGCGTGCATTCTTACGTACTAGGCGTGACATTGCTCTTCAGGCGCTGTCGTCTACGAGGTCCTTTGCAACGTCCACGCTGAAAAGGCCGCGCAAAAGGAGCGCACGCAGAAGTGCTACGCGATCGGCTACGGTCTCGAGGACTCCCCGCCGCTAGAGGACGACCCTTGCTGCATCTGCGAGTGCGTATGCAAGTGGCAGCAGGTCGCCTGCGACAAATGCGACCTCAACTACCACTGCATGTGCGTGGGCCTGTCGGAGAAGGACGTCGATGGGATCGACGCGTTCTACTGTCCGAAGTGTCTTGCGACGAATCCGCAGCTTCGCATAACCTACAAGGACGCAGGAGGAGCGGAGGAGGAGGGCCACCCGGTTGAGGAGGACCACGCCGAAGCACCCGATCAACCTGGCCCGTCGGGAGTGCAGACAGGTTAGTAGCGTCTCGGATGAGAACAAGTCTACCCAACCCTGGGCAACCGGGCCATAGGCCCGCCGGGCCGTGCCGGGCCCGGGCCTCGATTTAGGCAGAAGCAGCCGGCTCATTTAGGCCCGGTTCAGGGCTAAAAAATTGCCATATTTTGGTCAAATTTTCAATACATTATTGGTAAATTAGTCAAAAATTCTCTCTGGCGGTGTCCTGCGGCAAGCTATTTTAGGTGAACATACTCGAATGTTGTATTTTAAAAACTCATAATAAGGGGCAACATTTTAGCCTATGGAAAGTACCAAAGGGGGGACCAAAGGGGTTTTCCTGTCTAGCCTAAGAAAATCAAGGCCCGCCGGGCCTAATAGGCCCGGCCAGGGCCGGGCCCGGGCCTCGATATGAAGGCCCGCGGGCCGAGCCGGGCCTCGACTT
>JNEY01000223.1:132052-189434 GCA_020875895.1 Aphelenchus avenae
CCTAGACTGAGAATACGCCTCGCTGGGATGATAGGACGTCTCCATAGACTAAGGGACGCCTCCCTAGGCTCATAGGATATTTCCCATGACTGAGTACATGCCGTCCTATTCTCATAGGATGTCTCCCTAGACTGAGGGGACGCCTCCATAGGCCTAGGTTGATAGGACGTCACCCAAGACTGAGAGAACGCCTCCCTGGGATGATAGGACATCTCCATAGACTGAGAGAGCGTTACGTGAGACTGAGCGGACGCTTTTCCTAGGCCAAGAGGGCATCTGCAACGCCTTCCTAGGCCGCTAGAATTCCTTCCTAGGCTGATAGAATGTTTTCCTAGGCTGCTAAGGTGCCTCCAAGGCTGCTAGAACGCCCACGCAAGCTGCTATGATGTGTTTCTAGGCTGACAGAAAACCTTCCTTTCGCTAGAAGGCCTTCCTAGGTTGTAGAACGCCTTCCTAGGCTGCTAGAACGCCTACCTAGGCTGCTAGAACGCCTTTCTAAGTCGCTAGAATGCCTCCCTAGGCAGATTTAACGTCTTAGTAAACCGCCATAACGCCTTCCTAGGCTCCTAGAACGCCTTCCTAGACCGCTAGGACGCCTTCCTAGGCGGACGGAGAGCCATCATAGGCTGCTGGAATTCTCTGCTCAATTCCCTCTTAGAATTGTTGACCATATATGGGCATGCGAATGACCCCAACGAAAAATGATGTCATTTTCGGATTCCACGTGGTCGCAAGACTCCTAGGGCGAAAAATCTCGGCTCAGGTCCTTCTTTGAATTTTTGACCGTATATGGTTATGGTTATGGGCGCTTAACGTAAAACTGTTGTCATTTCCGGATTCAGCGTGGCCGACAACCCCAGAGGGCGCAAAATCTCGGCTCAATTCCGTCTTGAATTTTTGGCCATATATGGGCATGCTAGTGACACCCTATCGAAAAACTGATGTCATATTCGGGTTCAGCGTGGTCGAAAACCCCCGGGGACGAAAAATCTCGGCTCAGTTCCGTCTTTGAATTTTTGACCATATATGGGCATGCTAGTGACACCCTATCGAAAAACTGATGTCATGTTCGGACTCAGCGTGGTCGAAAACCCCCGAGGGCGAAAAATCGCGGCTAAAATCCTGCTGGGAAGCTGAAACCTGAAAAGCGTGACAGACAGACAGAGGGACAGCTCACGATTAGTATATAGGATAATTAGGGCTCCCCCTCTAATTACCGCCCTCCCTCTAATTAGGGCCGCCTTTGGAGCAGAGCGAAAAAATTAGGGCCCTGGGCCCTAATTAGAGGATTTACGGTATAAGGAACGGGCGTCGACATGTCTTTAGGCTGGAGTAACGAACTGAATTATGGCTTTGCATTAGGGCAGGTCTCGTTCCTGCTCGTGAAGTCGAGGGGTCTGTGTTCGCAAAATTCTCGACCCAGAACAGCACTGACACACATGTACATTTTATCCTCTTTTTTCCTACCTTTCTGGTCAACTGCCTAATGTGTTAGAACACATACTAGCTGAAGAAGATGTCGTCCATCCAACATTTCGTACATGCCTGTACCCCGTTCCCTGTCGAGTGCACGGGACTTTGGTACTTTACGATGCCCCCCCCCCCCGCGCCCCTCTATCTGAGGCTCTAATCTTATTGCTTGGACGAAGCTTTACCCTAGTTAGGCCTTGCGGCGACTTGATTGCATCGTCTGACCGGTTGTGCTACACTTTGATGCTTCTTCAGGAACATGTTGAGCAGTTAAAGGCCTAGTTCACTTGCATGAACTGAAACAAAGTGAATCAACGATCTCATTTCCAGATGAACTAAATTCGACGCTCATTTCAGTTAAGCTTGTCAGAGGAACTCGAGGTTCAGTCCAGTTAGTTGAGATTAAATGAGCTCGACATCAATTCCGTTTAGTTCAGCTGGACCAGAATCGCATTAATCGGAAACTATGGTAGCAGTAGCGACAGGAATACCAACGCGGTTTGAAATCCAAGACTTCCCGAAGGTACCCACTGAGATACCCATACTCACGGAGTCAGCTCTGTCAGTCAGCTCAAGGGTCATGCAATGCGTAACTTTTCGTTCGCTGTCACAACTATAAACTCGGCAAAATCGGTAACGAATTCTAGCTTTTCTGTACTCTAGCTTCCTAATTCGGGCAATATCGTCCCGAGCCCTCGTCTCCGTTAGCTCTCACCTAGTCACCATGCTGCCAAATATTGTCAGCGGGTATGGACATGAAGTTCAGGTCGTATCGTTTTATGTGCATACACTGTGTGCGGTGTCTAGTCAGTCTCCTGACGCGATAAAGGCACGATGGCGCCGAGGAGAGAACGACGGCAGGAGAACAGAGAAAAATAGTTGTGTGGCAGGACAGCGATGCGGAGGAGGACGAAAGGGAATGCCGTCTTTCCGTGGGTCTTTTCCATAGAGAGGAGTGTCTATACATGGGTACACGTAGGAGAGGAGAAGCTAAGAGGAGCAACAACTAATGGGGACGACGAGCGGCGAGGAGGAGAAGGCGCGGCTCAGATGGAGACGAAGAGCTCGTCGAAGGTCTTCAGGCCGGTGCCCACGCCGCCGAAGCCGGAGCCCATGAAGCCGGCGCCCAGCGCGAGCAGACGCTCTCCGAGGTGGAAGCTCGGCGAGTGCTCCGAGAACAGCGAGTAGTAGGACGGCTTCTTCGGAGCGGCGGCGGAGACGCTGAACGGAGTGGACGTGGCCTTCGGCTGCACGGCGCCGACCATCGACGACCAGGACTGGTTCTAAAACGAAGGTTAATTCAGGCAAATTTTTTCTAAAAAAATTAAATTTAAATATAAAATTTCAACAAATTAATGTTTGCAAATTTAAGTAGAAAATTGTGTAAATTTAGTCTTATCAAATTTCGCGATATTTTACTATTCCGTACCATCTTGCTGCGCAAGCCGACGCCGTCGCCAATCGGTCCGCAGACGAGAATCGCGCCCTCGGCTACCGGGTCGTCCTCGTGAGCACCGACGTCCTCCGCGGGTGGTGGCGAGTTGCCGAGAGACGGTGTGGAGTTGCGCGATGCGGAACCGATCGCGGAGTCCACCGAGTCCTGGCGGGAGTCCGGCTAAATTGGGAAGGTCAGTGTCAGAAATCAGCACAAAACGGGAAAAGCCAATTATAAATCTGTAATCTTAATTACAAAGCTACTGTTCACCGTAATCTCTTCATTCAATGATACCTCAGATCCAGCATTTATCCGTCCGTCCACGCTCGTATTTCCACATCCCCTTTTCACATTGTCCGCACCAAGCTCTAGTCACCTTGTGTCCATACAGAGCTATTGCCCATCACTCACTCTTGTGCATGCTTAGTCATTGTCCACTAACATACTCGTGTCCACCAATCGATTGTGTCCATGCACCATTCGATAGTATGCACCTCATTATATGATGTTGTCCACTATTAACTCTTGTCCATCAAACAATCAAGCCCACTTCAAAAAAACATGTCCACAGGAAGAGCCGGGCCAGCATACGCTCTGGTCTAAGTGCGCTGCTATTGTTCAGTGCTTCAAACAGATCGGCACGCTCTCTTGTCCAAACCCTAACTGACCCAGGTCTGTTCAGTGGACCCCAGAGAAACGAACTGAACTCAACCTTCAGTTCAATTGCGCCACAATCTGATTCGTCGGAAGCTATGCCCTGTCCATTGTACCTCTTGTCCACACGAAGATTTTGCCTGCCATAGCGTCTTACGCACACCGTCCCTTATCAAGCATACGCTCCTTGTCCACTCGTACACTAGTCCATGGCAAATGCTCCCTATTAAGGCTTCGTATGCAAAGCTATTACGTACACTGTCCAGCTTCTTCTTGACCGGAGTGACCATTGTGTGCGAAGCACCGCTGGCCACATTCACCACCAGCTTCTCCGACAAGGCGGCCTTCTTCTCCGGAGCGACGCTCTCCACCATTGACATGGCGCGGTCGCGCGGCGGCGCTGCGCCGACGCGGATCGCAGCGTCCGGCAGCGTCCACGGGTTCACCGCCGGTGGTCCGGAAATCTTCTTTGCTGCGGCGGCCTTCTTCCGGCTAGGCGTCGCGCCGTCCGACTTGGTGGTCTCTCCGCGCGACTGTTGTCCACTGGCCTTCTAAAATCGGAGGTTAACACTGGTCGGAGGCGGTCGAAGACTTACAGTACTGTCAGCTGCTGACGGCTTGGAAGCCGGCTTCCCGGAAGCGTCGAAGTTGACCAGGTAGTCCGGGGGTCTGCCTAAACTTCCAGGTTAGTACAGAACGGAGTGGCCCTGGGTTTGGTAAATCGTGGTTCGGGTAAGTCAGACTGGGACCGAACCACTTCCACGCACGTTCCACATCCGGACTGCCGGACCGGACCTGGTGGTCCGGGGCCATCAGGGAGTCACTAATGTATTCTTGCGATATCGGGCCTGTGTTAGCCATTAATTTGCCAGGACGGAACATGCTGCTTTCGGATAAGCCAGGGCAAAAGTGGGTCGGTTCCAGGAGACCCTGCGTCGCGTAACTTAGCAGCATCCATGTGAGTCAGGGCCGGGTTGGTTGAACGAACTCGGGTCCAGGTGCTCTAGGCCGCTAAGATCTGATTCCAGGCAGGTTTATGGATGTTGACACATTTGGGTTGAATTATGGACGCTTCCAGGTGGATCTCGGTGAATCCATGGGTTCCGGTGAGCCGCTGCCAGCTTAAGGGCCGGGACAAGTCGGAACCGAAATGAGCCAGGATTTGCATGTGCCAGGTCGGAGTGAGCCAGGACTTAGACGAGCCAGGATTTGGCGAGCCATAGAAAAGTGAGTCATAGTTGGGTGTATGGACGAGCTAGGACATGGAAGACTCTGGTGGAAGTGAGCCAGGTCGGACGTAACCTGTTCCCCTGGGGCGCTATGAAACGAATCAATGGCGCACCATATTCCACCGGAGCCTTCACCGAAGGTTTCGCTGGCTTCTGCTTGATCGCAGCGACGGCCGCGGAGACGCTCTGCGTCTGCTCCGTCGGCTTCTTGTTCCTGCCGCCACGGCGGTTCTTCCTGGCGGCGACGGGCGGCGCCACCTGCACGACACACTCCTGCTCCGACTCCTCGCTGGCTTCCAGGCCGTACGAGTCCAGCTCGAAAAACTTCTTCCTAAAGTTGAAGGAACGAAAGTGTGATTTGCACCAAGAGTTGTTGCAAATTACCTTGCTTGCACCGACGAAGAGCCGAGAACCGTCGAGAGACTGACTCCATTAAGCTTGCCACTGTTGAGAGCCGGCAGGTCCTTCTTCTTCTTCTTGCCCGGCGCGGACGGTGGCGGCATGACGGACGCCTGCAAGGAGTGCACGTTAATACCAGGAAATCAGGTGAGTCTCCGACTCAGGATCCAGGTCAGCCTAGGCAGGCACCAGCCACTTCCGGCCTATCCATGCCCGTATTTAGGTGGTCCAGGGCATGGAGTAAACGGATGCTAGAACCCGAAGCTCCTTACCTCTTCCTCGAGGTCCTTCGTCATCTGTCCATGTTCACAGCGGCAGGTGATGAAGCGCTGAATCAGCGAGAGCCCCTTGTGCCGCCATAGATTGTGCTGACGCTGTTGTTCCGTCCAGCCACGCGCGGAGCCTGGAATGTCCACTTCGCATTATCCGATTGGCTGAGAGCAGCCTACCTTCTTTCCCGAGTCTCTTGAGCAGCTCTCGTTCCAGCTTCTCGAAGCACTCCGCGTGTAGGAGTTGCGACGCCAGAGGGCACTTTGGATTCGTGCATGTCATCTTGACGCCGTTCTCCTTGTCCACTGGTGGATGTTCTCCTAAAACGGGTGTCAAGTGGACAAAAACCGGTGCTAGGATACGTACCTATCCGTCCACAGGCGACCACTGGTACTGCGCATCTCGGCAGATTTGGGTCGTCCTCATCGTCGTGCCCTCGTTGGTCTCGTTTTCGTGTACGCAGTGCTTCTCTGAAATACGCACGGTAGTCGACAAAATACTCGAAAATGCCTAGCCCATTTAAATCTAGACGAATTGACTTACTTATGTTGTGCCTTCTTGAGAAACTTCTGAGCCATCTCGTCGAAGTATTTTGCGAGGTACGCTAAAGAAACAAGTTGCTCGGGAGTAAAATTAGGCTGGGAATGCAAACTGGACGCGCAAAAGACAAACACAATGCGCAAAAACACGGTAAGTAATATCGGGAAACGACGAATTCTTTGTGCATTGGAAATTTGCAGGAATAC
Source organism: Aphelenchus avenae (assembly GCA_020875895.1). Classification (NCBI taxonomy): domain Eukaryota; kingdom Metazoa; phylum Nematoda; class Chromadorea; order Rhabditida; family Aphelenchidae; genus Aphelenchus; species Aphelenchus avenae. The sequence continues at coordinate 138,256 of JNEY01000223.1, forward strand.
CGTCATTCAGGGTGTTGTGTAATCGGTGCGTAAATCTACGAAAACGCCTTTGCAGCGCTGCAAGACCCCTGTGTTTTATTGGGCTCCAGAAGCTTCGCCGAAAAGTGTTTGTCTGCGCTCGATAAAGTGAGACGGAAAAGCTAACTTTAGGATGACCGCGTGACAAACACCGTCTGCGAACGCGCTGTTTCGCAATGCGTTGCGCGCAGCACTCGCTTCTACTCACGTTTATGCAGCGCCGCTGGGAACAATTTACTTCGCTCTAGAAAGGACGGGTGGGCGCAGCGATCGCTATGCAGTCACAAGACACCGTCAAATCGTTTAACAAGCGGCGGCCCGCCGTGCCACCGCCGCCCGGGAGAAGAGTCGACCCAGGCGGCGGTGGCGCGGTGGCAGCGGCACCTTGCTGCAGCTTGCCCGTGGGGCGGCTGCCCGGCGGCCGCGGCGAGCGAGGAAGGGCGGCCCGGGCTCTCGCTAGAGCGGAGAAGACGGCTCACGGCGTACAAGAGGAGAAGACTTGTCGCACAGTGACTGTTGACTTGAGCCGACTGCGAAATCGATAAGGCCCTCGTGACAATCGCGAAATCGGCAAGCATTTGGGTAAACCGGAAGAAACAAGTTACTTAGTGGAATTTAAAAAAAGGGAAATTAAGTCTGAATTTAACAGGGAAATAGTGATTTCTCCAATACTTGTTCGCGTAGAAGCAGATCAGACGTGGAAAATAATTAAGGCGAATCAGGGTTGATGTGGACAACGTTTGGGAGAATCCAAGTGAGGAGGGCTGGAGGGAGCCGGCCCCATATGACCCACTGCGGATAGCCGGGGCTAAGGTGCAAGCTGAAGAGAGCCGCAAAAGAGGCGAAACGCAAACGGCCTCAACTTGTGGACCTTGAGTGTCGTCGCTTCGGATCGATTTTTCAAAAACTCAGGCTTAAATTTCCCGCTAGAAGCGTCCAGAAAAATGCCGACAAAAGATCTTAGCGTCCGTCATGCTTTGAAAAAGAGAACTGATTGGACTGATAAGGCAATTAAGCTCGTTGAACACACGTCAAATGACCTTTTGTCCAGACGATAAAGCGCATGTGTTCCACAAAAGGGCGCTCAATAAAACCTCAGATCTCAGAGAGCGCAAATCGGAAGGTGACTCACTAGAAGCGCTCGGGAATCAACATCATTGACATGCGAGAAGCGCCGCCTGTTTTGATAAGGAATGCGAAAGCGGCGGCGATGCATCCAACAAAACAAAAGCATGCGCCTATGGAGCTTGCTAGGGCACACGTGGTTTCTTTGTTTGCCCCATCTCCAGTGTCTTGTGGAAGATAAAGACACAGTGGGAAGAAGGAGATGCGGAAATGTCCACTAAGCACCATGCGCTTTCGCAAAATGGACAAGCTTCGCGCAGGTCCACGTGAATGCTATTCTGATCTATGCGCCACGGATGCTCGTTGAAGTAGGTAATTGGTCGCAACAATAAGATAAACCGTCGGAAATACGACGCGCCATCTAACTAACGGGAATGGATGCGTTTTCAAACAAAAGCGTCAGCGGTCTCCCGCCACGCGCGAAAGTGGTGCACCTCTGTTACGAAGGTCACGGCCGCCCATCCTTGGTCGGCAACGCGCAAGTCGCATCCACCGCCGTCTGGAAGAAGAGACTGGGAATGGGTCCTGCGGAAATGTGGCAAATGCCTGGAAACGCAGGGCAACACATAAGTGTTTTTGGATGAGGGCGTCATGAAGGATAACAAACCCAGTTCATGGCAAATTTGAATCAGCACTCCAATGAAAAACCACTGGCGACCACTCAGCACTAGACCCACTTGCAGGCACAACCGACTTGCAGCTGATTGTAACTGCGCAAAAATACTGTACGTAACCATTTGCTTACACGGTAAATTTAGGTTTGCAGCATGAAAATGTTAAGAATTGGAATTTTACAGTAAAAACAGGTTCACCTGTTACCGTAAGAACAGGATCACCCTACTGTAAAAACGTTGGGAGCAACCGTACGGACGGGAAATACTGTATCACTAATTTAGAGGTAACAATTAAGGTAGCACCTCAAATTACTGTAATTTATGCAAATTAGGAAATGCAAGCCGTTGTGCTTTAATCCATGGCTGCAAATCTTCATTGCGATTCGCCGCGCGGCGCTTGCAATTTGCACATTGCAGCTTTCGAAATCGGTAGAAAAAGGAAGCAAAGAAAGCGGAGCGGACTTAAAATAAACGACGAAAGCGCGTGTGAGCAAGAGAAACCGTTCATGAACTGCGTGCGCCGCTGGGATCGCTGAAAGCGGCGATCCACCCATTCGCACTTGCGTGCACTGATACTCCATTCGGGGGCCTCTGCTGCTGCTGCCGACGCCGCTTGGCCGTCGCTTCCAACGACCCGCAGCACTTATCCGGCTGCTGCGGGTGTTGGTCATCGCACGGCGGCCCTAAAGCGGCGGCCGTGGATGCGATTTCGGTCGACGCTTCGGCTGCGAAGGTGGTGGCTGATAGCGGCGGTGGCAGCCGCCGCGACGCAGCATTTCGGTGGCGCAATCGTCGGGCGTTCGTTCGTTCGGTGGCGGCCGTTACGTGGCCGCCGATCCGCCATCGCGAGAAGACGTGGCCATCGTTAGGTGGCTGATACGCAAAGTGGCGTTTTGCAAGCAACCTCGCAGGCCGCCGCTTCGGTGGCAGCCACCGCAAGAAACCGATCGGTGGCAGCCACCGCACGAAGCGCCGCGGTGGCAGTCATATCGCGGAGAGCGTCGGTGGCAAACGCTGCGGATGAGCAGTCCCCGGCGTATCAACAAAAAAGCCGGGCATGCCACGAAAACACTGTGCGCATTATGGACAAGCGTGCGTAGCGTTCGAATGTTTTGACAAGTCACCTGAGTGCATTCTGGGAAAGCAGAGAGCCGTATCGTAGAAAGGAAAGAAGGAGCGCAATGAACACCGATGAGCAAAAGCACGGATGCAGATCATCACTTGGAGAAAATGTCCACGTAAACAATGTCCAAAGATGATCGTGGCTCATATGATCCCGATGCAATCTGATTCGAAAACAGTACCCACTAGCGGATTAAAATAACTTGCCGTAGGAATCGAAAGTATCGAAAATAAAAGAAGTGCCGTAGGAAGGAGGGACCGAGAGGAGTGGACAAGGAGGAGCAAATCGCAAATACATAACATCAATTGGACAAGTGACCGCACAAACAATGTGCAAAAAACCCTTGGGCCAAATGATTCCGGAGTAATCCGTATTCGAGGGCAGTGTTCTCGGACGGATTAAGATAAGATAATTGCATAACCCTGCTAGAATTCAGACGCCACTTGAAGCGCTCTCGATGCACAGCAATAACATTGCCACCGGTAAGTGTTGGGGGATTAGTGGCACGCTGTTCGCGCTCTCGACACCGGGATATTGTGGCACTCGCGCGGAGACAAACGTGTCAGTGTCATGAGTGTCAGAATGTTTCTCGAATGCAAATGGGACGGATAAACAAAGAGAAACGTGCGGCGGTCGGAATGGGAAAAGAGGCAACTATGACTCTGCTCTTGGACAAAGGGCAATACCCGCGATGACTTAACGGATGAGCGCGTGAAATTTGCGCAATTGCCTAATAAAACATGGGATGCATTTCACTACATGAGCCAATAAGGTATTGTTAGGGCGTGCTTTCCGTAAATAAATTAACAGGAAGGTTGCAGGAGCACCGGGAAGAAGGAGTTGTCAAGAGCAGCTATTGCAAATGAGCATGTGCCGCTTAAATACAGGAATAAGCATTGTACATGCGCTAACCTACTGGATTTCGAGCAAGTGGTACATTACGTGGCAGGCACAAACTTGGAGAAAGTGGACAATTTCTCGTGAAACGTAGATTGTTGTCCAGACGTGACTCGAAACCGCACAAAAAGTGGACAAATCCTCGGTACAACGAACAATTGTTCTAACCACCGTCCACTGGCTCAAAGTGGTGGACGCTTCTCATTGAAGCGGTGTCAATAAAGGCCGCCTTATCCAAGCGGTGTCTCCAAACACGCACTGTTTATTGTCCATCCTTTCTGACGCGCCGCGACGCGCGACGACCGCTTATCAGATTGGACAAAGCTGCCGCTAGCCGGCATTAGTAAAGGTGCCGTCGGGCGATCACCGAGCGTGGCCAAAAGCCGGAGCGGTTGGGTGGGTGAGGAGCAAGTGGACGACGGTGGCGGCAGCACGCTTTGAAGGAGTAAATAGAAGAGGAGTCGCGTACGCTTGCAGCTTGTAAGCCAGGAGGAGCAAACCGGAAGCGTAAATGGTAGCCAACCTGAGGTCCACGTTAGTAAGCGAAGCGTCCATCTCGACGAGTACCAGCCGGAGGTGCTTCATATTGCATTTTTCAAATGGGACTGATAAAGAAAGAGAACCTCGCGAGAGTGGAATGTGTGCGCAGGCAGGTATTACCACCCTCTCCTAGACAAAGGGCAGTAGACGCTATGAAATTTTGGGAATGCGCGTGTGTTTACATAATTGCCTAATTAAGCACGGGAAATACGGGCGGGGTGCGTTTCAGTGCAGGATACACAGGGAACTGTTCGGAGCACTTTGCTGAAATTAACTGAGGAGTAGGCTGCAGGACTTAGAGGAAAGTGGAGAATTTTCTAGGCATCGACTTCTGGTCTCGAAGCCGCAAAGAAGTGGACAAAGATACGAAAAATGATATAGTTTTCGTGCATAGAGAAATCACTCAGCGAAGCGGCGTGACTAAAGAGATCCGAAAGAACTCAACTCAATAAAGGAAATATATGTTGCAGCCGATGATGTTTTTCAGCCGATAACGTTAACGGCTAGCCGGAAACGTTAACGGCTGAACCTTCAGCCGGAAACGTTATCGGCTAGCCGGTAACGTTTTCGGCTGAAATTTCAGCCGATATTGTTAAAAAACATGGTTGGCTAGCCGATAACGTTAACGGCTAGCCGATCATGTTTTTTAACAATATCGGCTGAAATTACAGCCGATATTGTTTTTTAACATTATCGGCTAGCCGACCGTGTTTTTAACAATATCGGCTAGCCGATCGTGTTTTTAACATCGTTGGCTAGCCAACTATGTTTTTGGGCTAGTAAGCACTGAGTCTTAAGTAGAAAATAAACCTCTATAAATCGTTTTCTGGCGTTCCTAAGCCTAAGCCTGACCTAATCTGAACATCCTAAGCCTAAGCATGGTGGCGCCTCGCACCGCGAATGGGTAGGATACATTATTAAACCGGATGAATAACATTTCTGAGCTCGCTGAGTAACATTCCTAAGTAATGTTGGGTAAATACAAGCAATATTTTGCCAAGTTTACCCATATTCGGAATAGTAGTGTTACTCAACCGGCTTATTAATGTATCGTACCCGTACGCGGCGCGAAGCGCCGAGGCTTAGGCTGTTCAGATTAGGTCAGGCTTAGGCTTAGGAACGCCAGAAAACGATTTATAGAGGTTTATTTTCTACTTAGACTCAGTGCTTACTAGCCCAAAAACATAGTTGGCTAGCCCACGATGTTAAAAAACAGGATCGGCTTAGCCGATATTGTTAAAAACACGGTTGGCTAGCCGATAATGTTAAAAAAACAGTATCGGCTGAAATTTCAGCCGATATTGTTAAAGAACATGATCGGCTAGCCGTTAACGTTATCGGCTAGCCAACCATGTTTTTTAACAATATCGGCTGAAATTTCAGCCGAAAACGTTTCCGGCTAGCCGTTAACGTTTCCGGCTGAAGGTTCAGCCGTTAACGTTTCCGGCTAGCCGTTAACGTTATCGGCTGAAAAACATCATCGGCTACAACATATACAAGCGGTGTCCCCAAAACACTTTTTTATTGTCCATCCTTGTTCATGCGCCGCGCCGCGCGACGACCGCTTATCAGATTGGACAACGTTGTCGCAAGTCGGCATCCGCAAAGACGCCGCCGGCCGAACATTTGGCATTGCCAAAAGCCGGAGCGGTCGGTAGACGAGGAGCAAGTGGACGACGGTGACGGTAGAACACTTTGAAGGAAGCATAGAAGAGGAGTAGTGCATGTTTTCAGCTTGTAAACATAGGAAGAGCTCACCGGAAGAGTAAATGGGGTGCGATGAGCAAGCGATAAGGAGCAAAAGAACAGCAAAAGGAACAGCGGAGAATAAGGGGCAGAACCACGTTTCCAACCACTGACAACCAAGGAGGAGACCGTATCAAGGTGAATGAGCAGCTGCTAGTTACAGCCTGCACTGTCAGCAGCAGCAAACGAGAAGCATTTGGAGCGTACTGAGGAACTGAACATTCTGCAGCCGTAGATAGTGAGGATGCGGGAAGAAGCAGTACGTGAGGAGCATCAGTAAGGAGCCGGGCAGTAATAGGAGGATCAGTAGTTTAGGATAAACATAAGCATTACGTTCAATTTAGAGCATGAGCAAGTAGCTTTGCTATTTGCTATAAGCTAGGAGCAGTGCTGAACCATAGGATAGCTTTGCGTCTCTTCGACAGAAGCGCTAACAATCACGTTATACTGACTGGGAGGAGCGTCGTGTTTGCTCCTCGTCCTTCGACTTTATGGATAAGCAACGACTTCATAACATGAAACAGGGAAGCACAAGCCGAAAGTAGCGCTACCAGTTGATCGCGGAAGCGACGCTCGGGAGTCGATACGCAAATACGCGCAGAACGCATGCGCATAATCCTGGCGCATGACGCAATGTTGTTGTGGCACTATGTTTCCCAGACCCGATAAGAGTGCAAAGGACAACGCGCGTAAACAAAATCGTAAAAAGCATTCAAATCAATGCTATGGACAAATGATCAAGCGGTGTCATTATGGCTAGGCGATGAGCGCACGAAGGCTGATGGAGGGGAATGTCTGCAGCAGGAAAAAACGAGGAGTAGTGCAAAGAAACCTGAGCGGCATCGATGTGGAGCAGCAATAGGCTGACTAGCAAAGAGCACCAAGAAAGACAATATGAGGCACATGATTATCTGATACAGTACTCACTGAGGAGGAAGTATGTGTACAACAGCATACGAAGAGGAGCAAGAAGTGGTGCTTTGACTCTACGGAGAGATGGACTCAGAATCGTGAAATCTTGAGGAGAGCAGGAGGAGGAGGAGTAAGGGAGATCATAAGCTCGGCTGGTAGGGGCACACGGCGCAGCGCATGAGAAGCAAATCATGGAGTGCGCCAGTGAGGAGTAACTGCTTTGTGTGTGGGTGGGGGGATGAGGAGCAACCGCATCAGAATGATTGCAAGCATGTGAAAAGATTGAGGCGCATCGTTTACTGCTAGGAGAAGCAATACACGTACTAAGCGGGTCACGACGTAACGCAGTGAGGATCAAAATGGCGAGGAGCAGCACAAAACGCGTGAGCACAACCTTTCGGAGTGCTTCCCTTTTACTTATAAATGCATCCCGGAACCCGCCGGAGAGACGTCTGGTGCGGCAAAAAAGCAAAAAACAAAGTGATGTTGAAAGGCGGAGGTGGTGGAACGCCTGACCACCGCAGCCGGCGGCGGCGGACAGCGGACTCATTTGCATGTCCTCGGAAAGGACAAAGCGCTCGGACTCGACCGGCCAGCGGGTCAGCCGGCGGAAAAGTGCATTTCATTCCGATCGGCCGAAAAATACGCACAAACAGTTCCGCGTAACTTCCGACAGTTTTCCCGCTTCGAGTTCCAAACAAACACCCGAATCCGAGTGCAGTCAAAAGTGCCTGCCGCCACCACTGCCAAAATGCATCCATCATTTGATGCGTTTTGTGCTTCACTAAAGCTATGCAAGGCATTCGTCGCACCGGGACCCTCTAGCTGCATGGAGGCTGCGGATCGCATGGTGCAATAAAGAATTACCAGGAAATAGGGTTCGCACGGCTTTTACGGCACGGCACGGCTTGCTAACTCTACCAGAAAAGCACGTTTTAGTGCTCATTGGACAACCTGTGATATCCACCACTTTTTACCGAACTTTGGTCAAACCTTGATGATTTTCTTTGGCTGTTTGGAGCATAATTTCAATCGAAATATTAAGTCTCCCACTCTAATTTAGCCGCACCCGAAAACCCCGGCCGGTTAATTTAGCGGAAATATGGTGCAAGATGAGCCAGTGACACTTAGGTAATTTATGCCCGGATATCGCACACAATCAAGCGGCGGAAGCGGTCAGGACAAAAGTTCACACGTGTTCTCCTCTCAGAGGGAATGACACTCACAAATAGTTCCGCATGACGAACGATAAGCCGTGAGGCGGGCGAGAACGGAAGGCGAACGTCAGTCAGTGATGCAACGTCAACAGCAAATGGCAGTGATAAGAGAGAGGGCCGACGGACGCAGGATGTTCTGTCATTATGATAGCTTTTGTTGCGCTACGAGAACTACCTTTGTTTGGCAAGATTGAGCAGGAACGCCGTTACGCGCATCAATCGGCGCGAGCATTTCGACCAAAAGAAAACGAAAACTATTTTTTGAACGGAAGCCGAAAAAAGCAGAAATATTTTTGGTAAAAAAATTAAATTTAATATTTGAATTTAACTTAAATAAAACGTCTGCAGAAGACTGTTTTTAGTAGAAAATTAGTTGTTTTAACGAATTGTTTCCGTCATGCTCTTATTATGAGTTCTAAACCCCAGACAACCATAGAATTATACTGTTTGCCTTGCGGTGTAAAGAATGTAAGGAGCCCTTTGGTTATGGGTTATTATGCGATGGATGTTTTTTTGGCCGTTTATGACCATATTTAGTTCTGTCGATCGTTAAAGCTACCCACACATCATTAGCTACGACATCTCTCACATTCGGTTCTAACCTCGATCTGGCCTCCATTTCTCAACTCTGCAAGGGCCGGACGCTGAGTGAGTGGTACCCGGCAGGCCCGCAACGTGCTGTCGCTCGCTCCTAAATTAATGGGCCATCAGAACAAAGACACTTTATTTGGCAAATTATGCAATGTTGAACGTGACAAATGGTAAGCTGCGTAGTGCCATTATGCGTTTCAATGAACCCGTGCAACGGTGCCAGTGCGCTATCACAAAATGCCCAAAACGATGGATGGGAAATGCTGTTGAAGGTCGGGAAAAGTGAGCAGCACCAGAAATCGATGTAGAGTTGGCCGCTGGTAGTGACATTGAAGGCGAAAATGAGCGGTTGACGGCGTCAGTTCTTCCACTTGTAAGCCTAAATGTACAAATGTTAAGTAGCTGTGGGCAGAACACTGATCCGTGCGTCTTGCTGCTCGTCGTGACATGCTCCTCTGCACCATATTTTCCTGATGCTGCTCCTCTGATGCGATGTCCCACATTCGTAATGGTGCTGGTGGACCTTCCGAGGTTCAAGCGTCGCGTTTGCCTCTTTCTCGTGCTTTTCCTCACGGCCAATAGGGCTGCGTAGTTAAACCTGCTCCTATACTACGTCTGATGCAACTCCTCGCTCGCCCTCACAGTGCCACTAGGCTCTTCAGTTCGTGATGCTTCCATGATACTTCTGATTCTGTCCCTCACCCATCTTCATATGGCTTCTGACAGTCCCACTAGGCTTCACGTACAAGCTGCGCCTATACTTCCTCTCATGCTGCTCCTCACCGGTCCTCATGCGGCTCCTCACAGTCCCACAGGACGGACTACTCAATCCTTTTTGCCTCATCTCATGGCGCACCTCATTGCTCCATTGGGCCACCTAAGTTCATGTTGCTCCTCACTGCTATTAACTAGCCCTATCCTCACTTAATGCTGTTCCTCACCGATGTCGTTCTTGCTGATACTCACTAGTCCAAGGTGCTCCTCACTGATCACTGATCTATGTTTAGTTCCTCCTCAGTGTTAAAACATCCGCTCGCTCCCGGAATGCTACGCGTCCACGGAAAGAGCTCCGTACCGAATTCGAAAGCGCCAGCCGAGCCTTGTTGTACTCGACGGTATGTGGGTCGAGGCGATTCGCGAGTGCGCTGAGCTTCTGTCGGTCCTTCAGTGCTACGAGAGCTTCGATTTGGACCTCACCGGCCTCCTTGAACTGCTCAGCAATACGCTGCCGCTCGACAAGGTCCGGCACCGCGCGAAGCCACTTGTGGAGCACCTGAAATCGCATGTGAATGACACATTTCAGCGCCGCCTGAAATCAATGTTCTGTATGTGACGGGCTCTGTATACTACCGGAGTATTCGGTGTACTAGCTCTGTGCCGTTCAGCACCTGCGGGCGTAGCTATTTCTGTGGCGTACTCTGTGATGTGAAGTGCTGCACATAGCTTACCCCGGACCGATTAAGATTCCCTCCGAGTACCGGCGTATGTACGTATACGTACCTACACGTACGTTTACTCTGTGCTCCACGAGGGGCATCTGTGCTGTCAGCGTTCTTTGTGCTTGCGTTTGTGCTTTATACTGGCTTGTTGCGTGACGTAGGTCTTTATAATGCGACGTTTGTTTGTTGTTGTTCTGCTTGTTTTTATTGCCGTAGTTTGTTCCGCTCGGAGCTCTTGCTGTGTGGCTACGTTTCCTGTTGCTGTATGAAACCCGTTGTGTACTGCTCTCAGATGGACGTACCTCCTTGGGTGGCGTGCCGTACTTGGCGATGAGCGTGAAGAACGCGCTCCACGGGAAGGGACATACCAGCCGGGAGCCGGTGAGCAGCTTCCTGCTCGTCAGAAGCTTCTCGATCTCTTCGAAGCGCTTGCGACGGGACAAGGCCGAGATGGCGGTATAAGCGAACTCCTTCTCGGACACGCTGAAGACCGCACGGAGTGAGTGTGGACTCGCATAGGCGTTCTAAACGGAGAAATGAGTGCCGGCAAGAGAGAGAGAGTAACGCGTACCCCAGGCAGGTCGTAGTGGTAGAGGCAGCAATAGTAGAGCGTCGTGAGCAATGACTGCCCCACGAGCGAGACTTTCTTCGGAAATTGACGGAAGACGTCGTTCCGACCGCTCTTAGCTTCCTCCTCGTCGGCGGCCTGAAATCTGTGTTTTATTTCGTCAAAAACTCACGTCAACCAAAGATATATATGACCCACATACGCAAACATTGTGCTGTTTAGCACATCATCCCTGGTTCTGAAAGCTCCTTGGAAGCGACCCATGGCCAGGTATTTGGAGGGGAAATAATGAATACTTCTATTAAAGGCCCGTACCCGTGCAGGTGGTACGGCCATACCGCAGTGTACTGCCGTACTATCGGTACGGAGGATGGTACGGGTGGGCTCGGACAGTACGGCTTACGGTACGCGTGGGGTCGACCAGTACGGAGCACGGTACGGCCCCAGTTGTCTCGCTATCTAGCACTAGTACGACCCGTACTAGTACCGTACCGTATTACGAGCCGCACAGCCGTACCTATGCTGTAGGGTACGGACAAGGTACAGGTGGGGTCAGTACGGTACGGAGTAAGGCACGGTGCCGGTTGCCGATATTTAACTTCTAAGAATGTCTCTATAAAGTGGGCATGGACTACAGGTCCCTCACTCTGTGCATTCAGGCATGCTGCAATGGTCCCCGCGCTTGTGTTGCGCCGCACTGGCCGTTCATGCTACAGACCACAGGACTCTCTAATTGGCGTACTAGCCCGCCTCAACCACATGAAGCTCATTTTGCAGTGACACAACAACAAGTCCCTTACGTCGATGGGGATCTGCCGCTCCAGGAGGTTGATGAAGTCCGCCACGTGGTGGGCCTGGCCGGACAGAGCGGCGTCGCTGAACCCGCTGATGCGGCACTTCTTCAACGCCTGCACCTTCTCCGCGGGCTGCCGCTTCCGGCACGCTAGCGAGAATTCCGTCATGGCGGCTTCCTCGCTTCGGCCGAGTGAACTAAATTTGACTCAGTTTCGATTTTGATATCAAACGCGTCTGTACAATAAGGTGTCGGTGAGTTCCTGCGCGTCGCCGGCTTCCTTGAGGTATGCGACGTAGTGGCAGGCGGCGTCCGCCTTCATCACGAGCACTTCCCGGAACAGCGTCGTCACGAGAGTTCGCTTGAGAAATAGCAGGACCTGAAACTGAGTGACCGTGACACTGACTGTAGCGATATGTGGAGTGGACATCGTGCGCAAAATGCTTACTGATATGATGACGCTATGGTCCAGCGACTTTAGCGCAGCATCCAGGAGGTCCATCTTCTGCTGCTTCGATCTGAATCATGCGGATTAGCGACACAGACTTGTATTCGCACTTACCGGTAGAAGTCGAGAGCGACCGGCTCACAGTTGCGCAAGCGCTTGACGGCTTCCGCCACGCCGACCGGTTGGAACCGCTCCTGTCGGACATGCTGAAAACCTCGGTGAATGGTTGGACAAAACGCTTTGGACATGTATACCTCCAAGTGTCGTTGGAGCTTCCGGTGCTCGGACTTGAGCCGAGCATAGTCCAGGTGAACGGTGGCCTCGCTGGAGTAGGAGCCGACGCTGCAGTCCGAGACCACCGAGGCACTGCCGACCGCTCGGAAACTGCGCTCGGCGACTGCGACGTAGGCGTCACTTAGCTGAAANGAGGAAAGCTTGTTTTAACCACTGTCCACTGGCTCAAAGTGATAAACGCTTCTCATTGAAGCGGTGTCAATAAAGGTCACTCAAGCGGTGTCCCCAAACACGCACTGTTTATTGTCCATTCTTTTTGACGCGCCGCGCCGCGCGACGACCGCTTATCAGATTGGACAAAGCTGCCGCTATCCGGCATCAGTAAAGGTGCCGCCGGGCGATCACCGAGCGTGACCAAAAGCCGGAGCGGTTGGGTGGGTGAGGAGCAAGTGGACGACGGTGGCGGCAGCACGCTTTGAAGGTAGCAGAGAAGAGGAGTCGTGTACGCTCGCAGCTTGTCAAGTCAGGAGGAGCAAACCGGAAGTGTAAATGGGGGCCAACGTAGGAGGTTTGGTCAGCAAAGGGTCCATCTCGACGAATATCAGTCGGAGGTTCTTCATATTGCATATTTCAAATGGGATGCGTAAAAAAGAGAACCTCGCGAGAGTTGGAATGTGTGCGCAGGCAGGTATAACCATCCACTCCTAGACAAAGGGCGGTGAACGCTGGCAATTTTGGGAAAGCGCGTGTGTTTACATAATTGCCTAATTAAGCATTGGAAATATGCGCGCGCAAGAATTCGGACCACTTTGCCGAAATAAATTGAGGAGTAGACTGCAGGGTTTGGAGAAAGTGGACAATTTTCTTATGTACACGCCTTCACTTTTTGGTGTATTTTCCAGGTACATATAGGTTACGACTCGAGACCGCACAGAAGTGGACAAAGAGACGAAAATGGCTGCAGTCACCGTCCGATGACCCAAAGTGATACAGGCTTCTCAGCTAAGCGGTGTAAATAAATCGGAACCAAAAGGACTCAACTCAAGAAAGGGATTATACAAGCGGTGTCCCCGAACATGCACTGTTTATTGTCCATCTTTATTGATGCGCCGCGCCGCGCGACGACCGCTTATCAGATTGGACAAAGCTGCCACAAGTCGGCATCAGTAAAGGTGCCGCCGGGCGATCACTAAGCAATGCCAAAATCCGGAGCGGGTGGGTGGACGAGAAGCAAGTGGACGACAGTGGCGTCGGTACGCTTTGAAGGACAAATTGAAGAGCAGTAGTCCATGCTTTCACCTTGTAAACTTAGGAGGAGCCCGCCGAAAGGATAAATGAGGCGCGATGAGCAAGCAGTAAGGAGCAAAAGAACGGTGAAGAGTACAGCGGAGAATGAGAGGCAGATCCATATTTCCAACCACTGACAGCCAAGGAGGAGACCGTAGCGAGGTGAATGACAAGTAGCAGCGAATTGCAGACTGCATAGTCAGCAGCAGCAAACGAGAAGCATTTGGAGCGTACTGAGGAACTGCAAGTGAAATGAAGATTCTCAGTCGTAGATAGTTAGGGTGCAGCAAGAAGCAGTACGTGAGGAGCGTCAGTAAGGAGCTGGGCAAAGGAGCAGGAGCATAGGAGGATCAGTATTCTAGGTTAGAACACGAGCAAATAGCCTATGAACGTATAAGCGAGGAGTAGTGCTGAAACATAAAATAGCTCTGCGTCTCTCCGACAGGAGCGCTAAGAATCGCGTCATTCTGACTGAGAGGAGCGTCTTGTTGGCTTCTTACCCTTCAGCCTTCCCGATAAGCAAAGACTGGATCAAATGAAACATGGAAGTACAAGCCGAAAGTAGCGCTACCAGTTGATCGCGGAAGCGACGGTCGGGAGTCGATACGCAAATACGCGGAGAACACATGAGCATAATCCTGGCGCATGACGTAATGTTGTTGTGGCACTATGTTTCCCATACCCGATAAGAGTGCAAAGGACGACGCGCGTAAACAAAATCGTAAAAAGCATGCAAATCATTGATGTGGACAAATGATCAAGCGGTGTCATTATGGCTAGGCGAGGAGCACACGAAGGGAGATGGAGGAGAATATCTGCAGCTGGACAAAATGAGGAGTAGTGCAAAGAAACCTGAGCAGCATCGTAATGGAGGAGCAATAAACTGACTAGTGAGGAGCACCAAGAAATACAATATGAGACACACGATTACTGGACTCAGTACTCACTGAGGAGGAAGTGTGTGTAAAACAGCATACGAAAACGTGAGGAGCAAAAAGTGGTGCTTTGACTCTACGGAGAGATGGACTTCGGAACGTGAAATCTTTGAAGGAGCGGAGGAGGAGGAGGAGTAGAGCGGATCATAAGCTCGGCTCGGAGGGGCGCATGGCGCAGCGCATCAGAAGCAAATCATGGAGTGCGCCAGTGGCGAGTAGCAGCCTTGGTGTGTGTGTGTCTGTGTGTGTGTGGGGGGACCTTGAGGAGCAACCGCGTCAGAATTATTGCAAGCATGTGAAAAGATTGAGGAGCATCGTTTACTACTAGGAGAAGCACTACACGTACTAAGCGGGTCACGACGTAACACAGTGAGGAGCAAAATGACGAGGAGCAGCACAAAAAGCGTGAGCACGACCTTTCGGAGTGCTTCCCTTATACCTATAAATGCATCCCGGAACCCGCCGGACAGACGTCTGATGCGGCGAAAAGCATAAACAAAGTGATGTTGAAAGGCGGAGGTGGTGGAACGCCTGACCACCGCAGCAGCCGGCGGCGGCGGACAGCGGACTCATTTGCATGTCCTCGGAAAGGACAAAGCGCTCGGACTCGACCGGCCGGCAGGTCAGCCGGCGGAAAAGTGCATTTCATTCCGAGCGCGCTCTCGGCCGAAGGATACACACAAACAGTTCCGCGTAACTTCCGACAGTTTTCCCGATTCGAGTTCCAAACAAACAACCGAATCCACGTCCAGCCAAAATTGCCTGCCGCCACTTCAGTCTAAACGCGTCTAGGTATCTTTTGATGCGTTCTATGCTAAGACATTCTTCGGACTCACGTGAGCGCAGCGGACACTTTAGCGCGTAGAGTCAGGGAACACTAAGCACAGCAAGCAGTTCTGACTTACCACAAAAGAATGTTTTAGTGCACGTTCGACACTCTGGGATATTCGCCACTTTTTACCATAACTTGGGTCAAACGTTGATGATTTTTTTTGAAAAATTGGAGCATAATTTTAATCGAAATATTTTGTCCCCTCTAATTTCGTCGCACTCTGGGGCCGTTCGAAAACCCCCCGCACAGTTTAAACTGAAGAAGGGATGGTGTAGGATAGGTAAGCCAGTGAAACTTAGGCAACTTGTGCCCGGATGTGGCATAACCAAGTGGCCAAAAGTTCACACGTGTTCTCCTCACAGAGAATGACACTCACAAACAGTTCCGCATGACGAACGATAAGCCATGAGGCGGGCGACAACGGAAGGCGAACGTCAGTCAGTGATGCAACGTCAACATCAAGTGGCAGTGATAAGAGAGAGGGCCGACGGACGCAGGATGTTGTGTCATTATGATAGCTTTTACTGGCAAATAGAACAACCTTTCGCACACAAGTGAGTGTTTTGACGAATTTTGTCCACTACAAACTTGTGAAGCATTTTGAGCCCCGAACAGCCATAGAATTCCACTGTTTGACTACTGGCCCACCAGCGTAACAAGTTCCTATGATTACGGGTTATTAAACGAGGATTTTTTCTGGCCACATTTAATTTTCTGCCGACCTCGAGAGCTGCCCTCGCATCAGTAAGTACGACATTTGTCAATTCGGTTCTGACCTCCATCTAGCCTCCATTTCTCAACTCCGCAAGGACAGGACGCTAGGTGAGCGGGACCGGCAGGTCCGCAACGCCCTGTCACTCACTCCGAAATTAATGGGCCATCAGAACAAAGACACTTTATTTGGCGAATTATGCAATGTCGAACTTGACAAATGGTAAGCTGCGTAGTGCCATTAGGCGCTTCGACGGACCCGTGAAACGATGCCAGTGCGTTATCACAAAATGCCAGAACGAAGAGAGGGAAATGATGTTGAAGGTCGTGAAAAGTGAGCAGCACCAGAAATCGATGTAGAGTTGGCCGCTGGTAGTGACATCGAAGGCGGAAATGAGCGGTTGTCGGCGTCAGTTCTTCCACTTGTGCGCCTAAAGTGGACAATGGTCAGGTGCCTGCGAGCCGAGCACTGATCCATGCTTCTCCTTCCTCCTCGTGACAGGCCCCTTTAGTAATCCCTCTACCGATAGTCCTTCTTTGCCCCTCATTCATCCCGATGCTGCTCCTCTGAGGCGATGTCCACGTGCATAATTATTTTGGTCCTATCCCGATTTCAAGCCTCGTGTTTCCATTTTTTCGTTATTTTCCCTCACGGCACAATAGAGCTGCTTAGTCGAAGCTGCGCCCATACTACCTCACATGCTGCTCCTTACGCGTCCTCAAGCGGCTCCTCACAGTCCCACAGGACGGACTCCTCAATCCTTTGTGCCTCATCTCATGGCTCACCTCATTGCTCCCACGGGGCCACCTAAGTTCATGCTGCTCCTCACCGATGTCGTTCTTATGCTGATACTCACTAGTCCAAGGAGCTCCTCACTATTCTCCATTTAGCTCCTGCTGAGTGTTAAAACATCCTCTCGCTCCCGGAATGCAACGCGTCCACGGAAAGAGCTCCGTACCGAGTTCGAAAGCGCCAGCCGAGCCTTGTTGTACTCCACGGTGTGCGGGTCGAGGCGATTCGCGAGTGCGCTGAGCTTTTGCCGGTCCTTCAGCGCCACCAAGACTTCGATTTGCACCTCACCGGCCTCCTTGAACTGCTCGGCAATGCGCTGCCGCTCGACGAGGTCTGGCACAGCGCGAAGCCACTTGTGAAGTACCTGAATTTGCTTGTGAATGCTACGCCATTTGAATGACACAATTCGTGCCGCCTGAAATCAATGTACGCCATACTTGGATATTCTGTTCTGCATGTGACGGGCACTGCTGTACAATACTACCGGCATACTCGTTGTACTATCTCTGAGCCGTTCAGCACCTGCGGGTAATGCCGAACAGAGCGTACTCTGTGTTGTACACAACTCATCAATGCCGACATACCTAACTGTGCTACGCAAGCTTTATCTGTGCTGGGCGAGATTTGGTATATGCCACGATAGCCTATTTGCTCGAAGCCTCCTTGTGACGAATGTGGGATACCTAGTCGTGTCGTGTTGTTTTACTCTGTACCTCAGAGGAGTCACTCTCGACCGATGATACGGATCATTACGTGCCACACGTAGGTATTTCTGTGGCGTTCTCTGTGGTGTGCAGTGCTGCACGTAGCTTAAGCTGAGCCGAATAATATTCAATTCGCGTACCGGCATACGTACGCATACTAGTACGTTTACTCTGTGCACCACGAGTGGAATCTGTGCTGTCAGCGTTTCACGTGCTTTGTACTTCCTTGTTGCGTGATGTAGGCCGTTACAATGCGACATTGTCGCATGCATCATTCTATATTTGTTTATTGTTCTTCTGCTTGGTTTTGTATGCAGTAGTTTGTTCCGCTAAGAGCTCTTGCTGTGTCGCTACGTTTGCTGTTGCTGTTTGAAAGCCGCTTTGTACCACTCTCAGACAGGCGTACCTCCTTCGGCGGCGTGCCGTACTTGGCGATGAGCGTGAAGAACGCGCTCCACGGGAAGGGACAGACCAGCCGAGAGCCGGTCAGCAGTTTCCTACTTGTCAGAAGCTTCTCGATCTCGTCGAAGCGTTTGCGCCGGGACAAAGCCGAGATAGCGGTATAAGCGAACTCCTTCTCCGAAACGCTGAAAACCGCACGGAGTGAGTGGGGGCTGGCGTAGGCGTTCTAAAAGCATCAAGTGAGTGCTTGCAAGAGTAAAAAGCGCGTACCCCAGGCAGGTCGTAGTGGTAGAGGCAGCAGTAGTAGAGCGTCGTGAGCAGCGACTGCCCTACGAGCGAGACTTTCTTTGGAAACTGACGGAAGACGTCGTTCCGACCGCTCTTAGCTTCCTCCTCGTCGGCGGCCTGAAATTAAAATTTAATTTTCCGAAACCTCACGCCAACCAAAGATGTCCTTGATCTACATCACGAAATTATTATACTGTTTACCACATCATCCCTGATCTGAAAGCTTCTTGGAAGCGACCCATGGCCAGGTATTTGGAGGGGAAATAATGAATAATTCTATTAGAGGCCCGTAGCCGTGCAGGTGGTACGGCTATACCGCAGTGTACTGCCGTACTATCGGTACGGAGGATGGTACGGGTGGGCTCGGACAGTACGGCTTACGGTACGCGTGGGGTCGACCAGTACGGAGCACGGTACGGCCCCAGTTGTCTCGCTATCTACCACTAGTACGACCCGTACTAGTACCGTACCGTATTACGACCCGCACAGACCTATGCTGTAGGGTACGGACAAGGTACAGGGTGGGTCAGTACGGTACGGAGTGCGGTGCGGGTGCCGGTTGCCGATATTTAACTTCTAAGAATGCCTCTATGAAGTGGACATGGACTACGGGTCCCTCACTTGTGAATTCAGGCATGTTGCAATGGTACCCGCGATTATGTCGCGCCGCACTGCCCGAACACGCTATATACCAAAGGGCCCACTACGTGGCGTACTAGCTCGCTCTCTACCGCATTTTGCTCGCTTTCGCACCGGTACAACCCCGTCTCTTGGCAGCACAAGTCCCTTACATCGATGGGGATCTGCCGCTCGAGCAGGTTGATGTAGTCCGCCACATGGTGGGCCTGCCCGGACAAAGCGGCGTCGCTGAACCCGCTTATTAGGCACTTCTTCAGCGCCTGCACCTTCTCCGCGGGCTGCCGCTTGCGGCACGCTAGCGAGAATTCGGTCATGGCGGCTTCGTCGCTTCGGCCAAGTGAACTGAATTTGTGTCTGTTTCAACTGCATTTAAAGTGTAAAGCGTACAATAAGGTGTCGGTGAGTTCCTGTGCGTCGCCGGCTTCCTTGAGGTATGCGACGTAGTGCGAGGCGGCGTCCGACTTCATCACGAGCACTTCACGGAACAGCGTCGTCACGAGAGTTCGCTTGAGGAAAAGCAGGACCTGAAACTGAGTGACCGTGACACTGACTGTAGCCATATGTGGAGTGGACATCGTGCGCAAAATGCTTACTGATATGATGACGCTATGGTCCAGCGAGTGTAGCGCAGCGTCCAGGAGGTCCATCTTCTGCTGTTTGGAGCTGAATTATTCCGCTTAGCGACGCAAATTTACAAGCACTTACCGGTAGAAGTCGAGAGCGATCGGCTCACAGTTGCGCAATCGCTTGACGGCTTCCGCCACGCCGACCGGTTGGAACCGCTCCTGGCGAACGTGCTGAAAAGTCAACTGCACAAAACGCTTTGGACATGTATACCTCCAAGTGCCGTTGGAGCTTCCGGTGTTCGGACTTGAGCCGAGCATAGTCCAGGTGAACGGTGGCCTCGCTGGAGTAGGAGCCGACGCTGCAGTCCGAGATCACCGAGGCGCTTCCGACCGCTCGGAAACTGCGCTCCGCAACGGCGACGTAGGCATCACTTAGCTGAAAGTAAGCACTGGTACGTTTGGAAAAGCGTGTGGACAAATCCAATAGGTAACTAAGTATGCGTGGACAATCGCTCGGTTGGATAGTATTGTTAATGTATTTCTTCTCCAAGCCAATTTTGCGCCAAATGGGAGTGTGTCCACGGTGGTTCAACCCTTGTCCATAACCTGCACATTGTCTAACATAGCGTATTCGGCACTCTGTCCAACTGTATTTGTACCACTAAGCATATCCTTATCCAAGTGGACATTAAATGGAAATTTGTCCATTAGGCTTTGAAAAAGTCCAACATTCTTTGCCCGAAATGTATTTGTCCACATGTACGTAAAGCTGCTTACCGTTGCCCGCCGCTCGCCAATGCTCATTTCGCTGATGGAGACCACATCGGAGGGTGGCTTCGGCGGCACGGACCGCTTCGGCGTACCGCTCGGCAGTGAAGCGGTGGTGGTGCTCGTGGAGACGCGTGCATGCTCGAACTCCGCCTCGAGCTCGCTGCGTGGCTTCTCGCTTTCGGCTACAGACGAGGCGGTATCGTCGATAAGTGACGAGGACGAGTCCCGGGTGTCGAAGAGTTCGTCGAGAGCTTGTCGAGCGATGGACTACAACCGAAGGATATCTTTGTTTAACTTATGAATTGCTCCCAATTAGCAGTGTGTTGAGCTGCACTGAACGGCGCAAAATACTTGCGAACTGGTGCGGCGGGAATCTATGAGAGCCCACCATAAGCTTTGAACCATCAGCTCTCAATTTGGGCTCATATGAGCACCCACGTAGGGCTCTCACTAGCAGCCCAGGGTGTGCTTGTATTGCTCTGAGTGTCACGTGCAGCTCACTACGAGCACTGAGAGCGTATTTTGTTTTCTGTAGCCCTACAGATTTCTTGAACAGCTTAGGACGCTAGTGATGTCCGAGCGGAATTTCGTAGCATGCTCAGACTGCGTACCGCATTGCTGTTGACGTCGGCAAAGAAGGACGTGGAAGTGGCTGCGTTCTGCTCATTCCAGTAGCTGTCCTCCGGGTCGTCGAACGTGAACTTCCGATGTGCGTCCATTGCGCAGCCGGCTGCGTCGGTTCATTGCCAACGTGATGGAAGCTTGTTCATCGTCTAGAACAGGCCCTCGTAGAGGTGGTGGCTGAAAGGATAATGTAAGCATTTATCGTGGCAGGTTCCAGCGAGGATTTGCAGTGACCAGGTGGCACACGCGTTGTCGAGGAAAAGCAAGCACTGCAGTCCGTGCAAATTTACATCTCCGATTTTGCCATAGGACACCCGGCAATTCTTGACAATTATGAAGTAATTATTGCCGACACTGAGTCAACCGGTAGCGGTTGGCTCGCTAATAATCGGTAATCATTAGCTGCGAGACACTTCGCCAAAAAAATCCATGCGGAGCGTCGACGCCCTTGACTCACCGCTTCTCCGCTTTTAATACACGTAGCTAAGAATGCACGAACTACCTTATGCGCATCAGCGAAATACTGGCATGCAGAACTCGGAAAACTGCTAGTTCTAAGAGTAGTTTAAAGAGCACCCGAAATGCGGAACTAAACGAAAGTGAATAGAATTCGGCAGAACTGCACATACGCAAACCAAAGCAGGCTGGTTATTTGTGAAAGTTGTGTTGCAATGATCCACTGTTCCAATGACGCTATTTTGTCTTCCTTCATGTAGCTATTCCTTGAAACTTTTCGGTTACTCTCGAAGTCGCATCAACCTGTAAGCCAGGCCCAGGTAACGTCCACAGAGCACTTCCAGCGATCCCCACTTTTCTCAGTCCCATAATGTCGGAGATGTCCCCCGATGTCCATGGAAAGAATATTTTTAGTCCGGCGGCTTCCATTAAGTCACCTAGCGCCCACGGCCGCCGTTTCTTGCCGCTGCATGGAATACACTCTAAATACACTTCCTCTGCCTACCGCAATCCCATCCGCGCGTCAATGCGGAGCAGTTAATCCGCTTATCTGCGGAGCCGATGAGAAGTCGGAGGAGCGCATGATGAACAAATACGGGAGTATTCGAAGTAACGAGCGATAAAACACTGAAATACATTAGACAAAATTTTCGAATTCAATCACTTGCGCAATTAAGCGACTTAATCACTTGACTGCTTCCGTAATTACGCGGCAGGGCTGAGCTACTGTAAAGGATGTGCCAAAACGAACAAATGCCTTACCGTTGCATAGTTACAGTAACAAATTAAGCAACTTAACAACTTGCTACCGTCATTACGCGGTAGAGCTGAGCTACTGTAAAGAGCTATGCCACAACGAACAAACGCCGTACTGTCCATTATTACAGTAACAACGTTGATTCTGACAGTAGCACTGCATCGAACTTACTGTACATCATCGCATTTATTTATTATTGCCTCTATGTGGTTTCTCCTAAGTTACTCTCCTCCTCCTCCTCCTCCTCCTCCTTCTATTCAAGTGATCGTCTAAACTGCCTGCCATCTGTCAAGTATCGCGGCTGCCTACGCGACCTCAGAGGCAATATCTTTTTATGCCGGCTGGGCTGCCCTTTTACGCCGTTCAGTGAACGTAAACAAGAGCTCGTTCAGATCCATCCGTCAGGACGAGCTCTCACCCGACGAACTGACGTCAATAAGCGAGTCGAATCTAATTATGCGAAGGCATCATGCACATGTGTTTTGCAGTGACTAATTAAAGCCACGTGAACCGATTGGCTGATCTTCGCAATCATTTGGAAATACATCGAAAATATTGTGTGGGGAAATACACGCAACGGAATGCGTACTTAGGATGTTCTGTGTATTTGCCAAAATACCTTACTTGGAGCACACCAATTTTAGGATCAAGCCTTCATTTCGCATCACTTAGTTGAAGCCCGAACTGAAGTGGTCACGAAGAATGCATTAACGTTGGAACAAGCGCCCTAAGGTGTCCGTCAAAGAACCTTGTCCGAGCAGCGGCGCTCTTTGGTTCTGTTGCAGTTTTATTCCGCTCTTTTTATCGGCTCAAATGTGTGTGCGAAGTGGAAGCGAGAGCGCGACCAAGGCAGCACCATGCTGGCCCTTGACGCTTGTTGCTTTCGGCGGTTTCGGCATTCGACCTCTTTTACGAGCGCTCTAGCGGCCCAAAATGCGCGCTCTGAAATGGTGGATAGCTGCATGGCGCTCGGCCGGGCTTCGCGTGTTTCATGACACGAGCCCATCTATCAAGCCGAGTGTGAAGAATTCGGCTCAGCGCCAATGATGGTGGCAATGCGGAAATGGCAATGCGAAATTAGGGTTTTGCAACGAGGTTGGCTTTCAAGCAACTCTGCTCACACTGCAAAAGACTTACATTTGCGCACTACTGAAGACACTGTCAGAAGTCGGTTCAGTATCTTGTTCAGCAACATTGTCTGTGCCAGATGAAACACAGGAGGTCAAAGTACACGGCTTTGTACGGCACTGGAAATACCAGCAAGACTACTTGCAAAATAGAAGATGCTTGCACTTGCAGGAAATGCGGAAAACAAAGCCTCTATACTTGCTGCAAACCAGGCAGCTCCTTAGGGTAACTTCCAGCAAGAAACTTCGAGCAACTGGCTCCTGACGCAAATCTTCCCTACCTCCGAGTGGCAAATCTTTGCCACCCGAGATTTCGCTCAGTAATCTAGCTGTGTAAATCGTCCGCTAAATGCTCGACCGATTCCTGCTTCTGCAACAACTATTTTTATCCACTTACAGTCAAATAGTTTATGACCTCAAAGGAGACGATCCGTACGCACAATAAAATAAATTTGCGGATGCAAATCGAGCGGGGAGACAATACGCGATGCGATGAGGGAGAGGGGAAGGAGGAGCCAGTAACGGACAGACATTGGGGCACACAATGAGCTTGGGGATGGGAAGTGTTGGGAACGACGGTGGAATGAGGGAACTCGACGGGAAGCGGTGGTGGTGGATCGGGTCGTGGTGGTGATAGTTGGTGTCCCTCGAACTGGCGCCAGGCGCTTACTTCGTCGTCATCATGGTGACGAACTCTTCGTAGTTGACCTGACCGTCTCCGTCGATGTCGGCTTCCCTGGAACGATCAAACAATGAGATAAGGAATGAGGGAATGGGAAGCTTTACCTGATCATCTCGTCCACCTCCTCGTCCGTGAGCTTCTCACCCAGGTTCGTCATCACGTGGCGCAGCTCGGCGGCAGAGATAAAGCCGTTGCCGTCCTTGTCGAAGACCTGGAAATTGGATTGTAATTACTGTATTTATTGTAGGTATGCGAGATTCCACTTCTCCGACTTTAGTTAAAAGAAGCGACTCGTAAGCATGGAGGAGCAGTTACGTACTCGGAAGGCCTCTCGGATCTCCTCCTCACTGTCGGTGTCCTTCATCTTTCTCGCCATCATGGTGAGGAACTCGGGGAAGTCGATGGTGCCGTTTCCTGAAAGCCACGCATTGAACTTTGTGGAAGCAGGTTTCTTCCATACCGTCAGCGTCGACCTCGTTGATCATGTCCTGGAGCTCGGCCTCGGTCGGGTTCTGTCCGAGCGAGCGCATGACGGTGCCCAATTCCTGAAAGCATTATTGTACAGTTTGTCGGTATCAGTGGCTCTCTACCTTGGTGGTGATGGTGCCATCGCCGTCCTTGTCGAACAGGGAGAACGCCTCCTTGAACTCTGAAAGGAGCAAAGTTAACCACAGTTAAGCAGTCCCGTCTGGTCGGGTGCCAACACTTCGGTGTTGCGCCATTAAGCTCCAGGTGCAGCTGCCGCCACCAGTGGCGGTCGCTGTACCAGGTGCATTTGGCGCAAGCTCTTAAGCCGTCTCATAAACATTTCCCTGGAAACGTGCTCAGTGGCGCAATTTCCGCCATCGAAGTTGCGGTCGTGCCGGAAGGAGCGCCATGGAAAACTTTAACTCGCCACATAGCACACACGTACAAAAAATCTACTGTACCTCGGTAGTCAAAGTTGGCTGGACCCAGCGAGAGCTTACGACCGGCGTCAAGAGCTTTCATTTTATAGCTCTCCGGCAGATATCAGTCACAACTTCCCGTGGATACAAATAAACCCACGGAAAGTGTGAAACACTTCTGTGATCAATGGAAATTTCCCCGGGATGCAAACACCCTGTTTCCATCCGCCCTCCAAAACATCCACTTGGCATGCATTCATTCCACGGCAACTATCCATAATAAATGCGTTGGTGGGGATTTCCAAAAGCAGTGCGCAAAGCCGCTTCCAGTCCCCGCTGATCCGCGGGCGTATGACTCTCGCCGGTAATAAAAACAGCTATAAATCGGTAAACACCGGCCTTGTGCCCTCGCAACCGTTGCGTCTTCAGTACATGCAGAACGCCAAAAATAGGCCAACGATTCACGGAATGCACTCGAATGACATTTGGCACGCACAAAGACCTAGGCGAGTCCTAAAATCAGGGGAAAACGGTAAACTTAATGGCAAATTAAGTCCAAAGCCTGTCTAAATTCATTCAGTTTACACGAAAATTTAAGTGTTATGGCGATGCATTAGATAGCGTAATTCGCCTTCCATGTTGTTTAGAGCATTTAACCGCACAACATCCAGCTGTGCCACAATTTACATAACACACACAAATCTGGCTCGCGCAATCCATAAGCTTGCCACACTCCAGCCACTGAGGAGCACTCTGCCATTTTTAGGCCCACTTTTTAGCTCAGCCAAATTTGCGTCACCTTTCAAAGCGATGAAGCAGTTTTTCGCAATTAACTGGCTGGCTTTAGTGAAATGTGATCATTTTCCGGGATGTTGCGTAACTTCCAGGAAGACACACCAATCCGCGGCATTGCGAGACTTTAGGCCAAATAGAGGATTTCTACGAAGCCAAATTAGCCTTCTCCTCCTTACCAGCAATCTGCTCCTCGGTGAGTTGATCGGCCATTGCTGCTAGCGGTGTGCGGAATGAACTTTTCCGGCAATAACGGCGACGAGATCAAGTGCTGCTGCTGTCGGCGGTGTGTGCTCTGCTGCTGCTGAAGCTACGGCGGCAGTTGGGTGTGCGGCGGCTGGGGCGACGACGTTAGGAAACCGATAAACTTATCGATTCGGCGGACCGCTCGCGGACCTCCTCACGCGCTCCACTCACTCTCCTCTTCGGCGCGGGGCACTGGGCGGCGTGCGTGCGTACGTACGACACGACGCACACACTCCTCTACGGGTGGCGGCGGGGACTGCGACGAAGCGGCGACTTCGGTGGCGTTGGCGCTGGGCTCCTCGGCGAGGCTCTCCTTTTCCACTCGCTGCGGCTTGACTGTGGAGGGCGACGAGCGGAATCGATCGGAATCCGAAAGAAAACACTAAAAAGTCATGAATAAGCGCATGTTTTCCGGGAGGGTCAGTATCGGTAGGCATAGGCGCGGACGCGAAAAATACGAAATACATACGGCAGGAAAACTGGAAGTACAACAGTATTGCGTAGCAGTAAATCTGCATAAGCGCATTAACGCAGACCTTTCCCCGGGACGCGGCTGGTTCACTACTCTTTTGCGGAAAACGCCAGGGATTTCTCGGGAATGATAGCACTTGGGCCAAGGAATGCATCTTGTAAGATTTTAGCAGATTGCCGAATATACTGCAAAACCGCTCTCGGCTATGCTCAGGTAAATGTCTGCGGGCTAATCACGTTCTGTGTTTCTTCCGATGTCTTAGCGACGTTAAACCAAAATGTGTCTCAGATAAAAAAGGAAAGTTGGCAGAGGACATACCTAACGTTGTGCATGGTAAACCTTTGACGTCGAAGATGGGTCATTCACGCGAACATTCGTGATTAACCAGGAAAATGTGGGAACTGTGTGCAGCTGATTCATCCGGGAAAATGCGTTGCAGCACGTGCGGTAAGGGAAAGCTGTAAGCACATTGAGACCACGGGATCGGATAAATAAACTTTTGACAGTAATTAGCAGTTTGCTAAGGTTGTGCTTCGGGGAGTTTTGCTGTAAAAGATGCTGTAAATTGCTACTATCATTCTTGTTACAGTAATTGCTATTAGCAAAAAAGGCTACAATAATTTTCGGGTTCAGGGCTTCATTCGACGCAACTAATCCATTCGTCGCATACTTTAAAATGCAGGAAATCCTTGGTGCACTTTAACCCTGCCAGAACATCCATTGGGTGTTCGAACTACGGCGTAAATGCGATGGTCTTCGGTTTGACGTCATGCTGTGTGACAAACACGATTAGCGGTTGGGACAAACCGCGCCGGTAATCGGGAATGAATGAAACGCGTTCCGAAATCGCCCTGGCGGCGCTAGTGAATGGGTGCACACATTGCCACAAGACGAATTAATGTGGCAATGGTGGCGACTGTGGTGGGCCATTTGTTCACAGACGTAGACTGCGATGTAGGTCCAATGTGGCTGGCGCCAGCCGACGCACTCCAGCGCTTCTAACCAAACAACAATGCGCTCGGGAAAATGCTTTGACCAGAATCAGCTAACAAATGGGAAGTGCAGTGTAAAATGAAAGCATCAGGGATGCGATTGCAACAGCGTTCATGTAATCGTGGCGATTCAGCGACTTGCGTGCAAGAAGCCACCGCGGAGATGCCGCTCGGTGGCACTCGGGCCATTACTCGAACTAATTAAAAAAGACCCAAGGAGAGAATGGACGGGATAATTCCCGGAGCGAAGCCCGCGGCGTGGTGGCGGAAATTGCAACTTGCATTGGGCGCGGCGATGGCTGCGTGCTGATGAGGTAGCGTTTGACGGATGCTGAATGCCAAGGACAAAAGCGCTGCGAAATGTCGCTGGACGGCCGCCGGACGGTTGGCAGACGCCGTAATTAGCGAGCATGCATGGCCCACTGCGACACCATCCAAAAGCAAAAAAATACGACAGTAATGTGAGTGAGCCATGAAAAAAAGATGAAGCTAAAGTTTCCATTAAACTTCCAAAGATGAAGAACATACGGTGTATCCCCTAAAGTAGGACATGGAGCACGAACTGGGCTACCGAAGGAGAACTTAAATGAGTTCAGGCAAGCAGAAACAAAGTTGAGGTCGACCTGCCCAGCGGCTGAGGCGAACGGCTCCGTTGGGCTAGCTATGACGTCCAATGAGCATGCGACTGAGGTGTCGACTGTCGGACCTCCGTACTACTTGGAGGTCCGACCTGTCGAAATTTATGCCGGTCCATAGGGCATTTAAACGATCTCTGCATGAAAACGGAAAATTTGAGCTAATTCAGACCGTTCCATTCCATCGCTAATGGCCTCCCTAAGATCCTCACTAGCAGTGACAGACGGCAGGAATAGGAGCGGCTATCGGAGAGCCGAGCCCATCGGCGAGACCGGTGCGATGCGAATTGCGGAAGAGACGTGAGGGAGTTTGCACCCTTTCGATGCCGCCGTCACTGCCGCAGGGTCTGTCCATATCTTCGGCAGGCAGCAGCAAGGGCATGCCCGACGGCGGAGCCGGCGGCTGTCGCCAGCCACCTCTGAGCCGTTTTGTGGCCTCGGTGGCAGACGCGGCCACACGGGAATGTCAGCTCGAGGAAACGCTCGGCGGCGGCGGTCGTCCGCGAAGCTTATGGCCCCGGCTATGGCGCGCTCAGAAGGGCTCTGCCCGGCCACGGACCACCGCATCCGCTGCATGTCTTTAGGGCCGATAAGCAGCGGACCGTCACGAGGAGGCCGTCGCCGGATAAAACGATCAATGTGCTAGATGCGGCGCCGCGCAGCAACGGAACATGAAATCGCAAAAAGCACACTTTTGGGAAAAGGAACGTTCCGTTTGGACAGAATCATTTGCATGTAAGAATAGCCACCCTTTCACTTACTGTATTTGCTTATTGGAAGGATCTACAGTAACCGATCGCGGGTTTTTACGGTAAACTAAGCGGTCTACTGTAAAAAGAGCGGGCGTTTGCGTAGACACTAAAACCGAGTCTGCTTTTTTTGCTCGGTTGACACGACCAAGCGGTCAGTGGAACGACAGGTGGCCGGTCAGCACCGGATGAGACCACAGCTGACAGCCGGTCAGTTTTTGAGGAAGTGCGGTCCGCAAGTGGACACCGTCCGTCGTCGGGAGGTTTCGCAAATTGGACAACTGATGTGGAGGTCACTTCCCGAAATAGGCTTGAGACTGAAAATCGCTTATGGCTGGCACGAGGAAGCGTCGCGCTATGTCCGGCTGCAGCAGGATACGTGTTTGCTGGTAAAAAGCGTGGACAAATTTAACGACTCTTGGATGGACAAGAACACCCATAAAGGAGCAATTAACACGTCCGCAGGAGGACAATCATGAGTCATTAAGCGGTCTTATCAGCGAACGGGCGTGCGACGATAAGGGTACAGTTGCGACTTAGCATGCTGGAAGCCCATTGACAAACATTTGGGGCGTCAATGAATATTAATGCGAGGAAAGGAAGCACGCTGCGACAACGGACAAAACAATTCGAACCAAGCAACAGGGAAACAACAAACACTTATTGAGAGCGAGGCAAACAGCGAACAATTATGCTTCACGTCACGTCAAGCCTTGCGCTCTCCGAGTCACGTTTTTCCCTTAACAAACACGGACCTTCTCCGAAAACAAGCTCTTTTGTAACGCAGAAGAAATCAACTACATAGGACCCAAAAACCACGAAGCCCACACAAAGCTGAGTCATTCCCGGGAAGGAAGCCTGTCAATACCAGTCGCCGCATAGAATTTGGGGCATGTAGGCGTATCGACCTCGATCAGTGCGTTCCTTCCATGATGGCGCATATTCCCCCGACTGTTGTCTATCAGGAAGTGGAATTGCCCGCCACAAGGTCATCAGGCCGATTCCCCAAGGTGTGATTCCTTCTTCGGTGGGTCATCGTCAGCGGGCGCGTGAAATCTAATTTCGATGGGCGCTCGGCGGAAGGAAACACGCGCGTTCGAAATTGGTCCGCCGACGTCCCATTTCTCACGTGTCCCAAAAACACAGCGGGAAGCATAATAATAAATGCATTAAGGTCCGCACCAATCGGACAACGTACAACAAGGCGGGAACACGTCATTCCGCGGGATTAACTCCCACCGACTGATGGTTACCAGGAGTTTGACATCAACCATGAGGCAATTAATCCGAGCTTGGGTCGCTACTTAGCTCTAAGGTGATTAGGTAGTCAATCGCAAAATGCTGCTGACGCCATTTTTACTGTAGGTTTGCTATGATGCAATGCGCTTGTAGTACTGTATGCAACTGCATAAATCTCCTACTGGAACAAGGTTATTTAGAGTACTGTAAAAGTAGCTGCAAAAGACACGATTACAGTAAAGCCCTTACTGTTTTGCCAATTGTCATAACACGCTCCTTGGATGGAACTAATGCTACATGGAAAGAGAGCAGGAATTCTAAGCGCAGAATTAGGGCGATCACTGTTCCAGAATCCCCTGGTGAGGTCGGAGCTCTCCTTCGACGCGATAAGGAGTACTAGCAACGGGAACGATGTGTGTCAGCCGTAGCGGCGGACGTGGCAGCCGCATCGCGCCCAGGGACCGTCGAGGAACGCTGGCGCAGTCGAAGCCGGCTGCTCCACTGCGCCACTGAACGGGCGGTGGAGCAAAGGAGCACGTTACTTCTCCGGGATCCATCCACTCTCGGGCCGCTGCCTTGTCTAGTCATCGATTCTTGGCGGCGGCCCGCTCGGCGTCCGTTTTCGGCTGGGGCGCCGAGCAGCGTTCCCAACATTGATGAGAAGCAAGCCTTCAGCACTCCATGCTGACAGCCAGCCATTGGCCGCAGTGGCTGTGGAAAACCACGCGTGGTCGCCGCTTGCCCTCCGGCCGACCGGAAGAGGAAGACGAAAACGCTTGCGGCGCCCCGAAACGGGGCTCTCGTCGTTAGACAGCGCTCTCTGACATGCCACTGGATCCATGTCGTTCTTTTTCTCACGCACACTCTCACCGGTCCAAACGATTTCCACTCTGGGGAATGTCGCATAACACTCCTCGCTACAGCGCATTGCGAGGCCCTATTCCCTTCTCCTTAGCGACCTCCCCAGCCACGCTATTAACGAACCTAATGTGGCCGCCACATCTCGCCAGTGCGCCGCCAAATTCATGCACTTATGCATATGCGGGAGACGTGACTGGAGAACCGCTAGTTGTAAAAAAAGTCTACGTCGGGAGCTCCCGCCGGCATCCAATTATGGAAATGAATGGAGAAGCGGGAAGGAGTGGGATGTTACAGAGAAGCAGCCGAGGTGCAGTTCCATTAGCGGTCCTTCAAGTGGGGAATGTTCCCCGTTGTCCGCCTTCCGGCCGCTAATTGCCAATATGTTCGATTTGGACGAAAAAGGCAATTAGGGAAGTGGGAAAGTCGAGCTAAGGTTCATTGGCGGAAGGATTTACCAGATGAAAGTCTATTGCCCGCTACGGGAATTTGCACAGGGGAAGATCTCAATATGTCCACTCCTCCGTGCAAAAGGGAGTGGACGTTGACGAGAGGAAATTAATATGGCACATGAAAGTGATTAAGCAGCAAGTACCTATGAACCTTGCAGCAACTACGACTTCATATACCGAAATCGCAGTCGCTTTCCGCGCGTACCTAATTGGAAAGCTACCAGGCGCGAGCAAGGAGCACCTGGTTTTACATCGGATACTCTTGCGCAACTTTGCCCTCTAAAAGCACCTGCACTGGCGCGGCGGGCACGTGCAAGACAAAGGCGGCCGCATGTCGGGGCTTAACGCTTCACTGGGAGGGTTTCAGTGAAGCGAGGCGGAAAAAGTCATGTGAGGCTGGCGTGAAAACAATGCACGAGACGAGCGCGAATAAAAAATATTCTGCGGTGTGGAATGATAATGCTAGTCAGTGCCAGAAGCGGGAAACAACCGATGATCATTAAGCGTTTCCGCATGCGTGACTAAGCCAGGAAGTCAGTGACGCAGCGGGAATGACTCGGTTGGCGCAGATGGGAAATTTCGACAGATGTGATTTTTACAGGAAGCCTCGACGCTGAAATAAACAAGGTAGCACGGGAAACGATAAGATGAACCCTACGCGGCTGACTGACCGAGGGTCTGCGCTTCTGGGAAATGCGACGCTTATCAATCATCCTCCTGGTCTACAAAACTGCGTCTATGCTGCGTTTTTTTTTTAGTGAATTGCGATAGGACCGGACAATTTGGACTGTTCGGTAGCATAGGTAACTTACATCAAAGCTATTGCTTGAAATTATGGATGGAAACCATGGAAATCTTCGACGAGTTCATTCACCTTATATGGGATCCGACAACGAAAAAAACTACCATGACGGAATAGCGCGTAGTCCAGCAGTTCCAGTTATGCTTTCATGAATCGGATTATATTTTTTTCCGATTCGCCCCAACATTCCCCCCACCCCCCAGCCAGCATGGTTCTAATTTTTTGCAATTTGCACTGATGCCATGCGCATCATGCACATTGTGCAAAAAACAGTACATGAGATATTCGTCAAAGACTCGCGGCACAGTGGACGCGCAGTGGTCCCGATGGACCTGGAAACGCCTAATACTCAGATCCGCTTTCACATTCCACGTGCTGTCCACTCTTTTGTCGGCGCCAAGGAGGAAACATTTACTGAATCGATACGGCTAATAGTTTCTCAAAACGGAGTGCTTCCCGGTTGCGTGGCAAAACGGTCTCCATTTTGCCACAGAACATGAACCTTCTGCGGAACAATGCTCGCCAGGCAACGTAGGCACACCAAGAAACATACATATCCTTGCGCGGTGATCGTTTGCTCGAACGATCCGGAGAACATAAAACTCTGCGCTAAGGACACGTGAGAAAACTCACGTTTGCGGTCCGAGTCACTGGGCTGTGCAATTGCAATTGTGGCGCTTAGGGACGCACCTTCGCTGCTCGCTCGGCGTAACGCTGCAGCCGAAAACAAACAATCCGCAGTCTCGGGTCGTATTGTTGTTCCGTGTGGCTGAGGTGGTCGTTGGTTGCAAGCGGTTCCTCCGAGAAAAAGTCGTGAGTCTCGCCAAGGAGCAGCCGCGATGGGAGAGAGGAACCAGGGATCGGCTGGCGCAAAGTACAATCCGACGTGTCTGCCAGCAGAGGTGGCACCGGGCCGGACACGAAGGGTGGCTAAAACATGTATGCCAAAATAACGAGACAAACCTTGCTCAGAATTGCAGCGCTTGCTTGGTACGATTGTATGATTTTGGCGAATACCAAGTGTTTTGATGCCTTTCACTATTAAACCTCCTGATGAGTGAAACACTCGCAGTGGTTACAGTGTAAATTAAGTCAGTACTGTAAAAGCGGCAGCAAAGCATATTTAAATCGAATGACGAGCGTCTTTACTGTAGTTGCTAGTTACTGTAACTGACGGAGCTATTGTTAGTGCCAGCAACCTAAATGCCGGATGAGTGCCGGCTGCTGGGGTAAGTACAGTAAATGCTACTGTAGTGGTGGCGCATTTACTGTATTTAGCATGACAACATAGGTACACGTCGCGCCTTCATGTTGGGGATTTAGTTACCGTATTGGTTCTAATATAAGACGATGTCTTCTATTTTTCGATGGCCAAATTTTCGAGGTTTTCATGAAAGTTGTAAAGGGTCCCCCATATGGAATTAGCAAAATTTTTCAAAATTTTACTGACAAAAACTTCTCGTCTAGAATGAATAGTTATGGCCTAATACGTGGTTTAAGCATGTCTCTGTGACAAGTCAACCTTGAAATTTTTGGCGCTCGTCTTTTATTAGGGGCCGTCTTCTATTAGAGCTCGTCTTATATTAGAACCAATACGGTAGCCCAATTACAGTAACCAAACCGCCGACCGGCTGGAAGGTATTTCTCCGAGCAACCTTTGCAACGTTCTGCAAAAAAGTCCGGCTGAACGGAAAAAGTCATCGCTCACCGACGGCATAAAATCGCCCTTCTCACATTACCACCCGGGCCGGCGCAGGCCGTCCGAGACGGCCTGCGCTAGATACTCGCTGAGAAATGCCACTTAAGCTCGTCGAAGCAGTGCGACTGCTGCGCCGCTGGACGTTGTCTCGGTGCTGCACGCTGCGGATATCGATGGCGCACTCGAATGCAGCGACTTTTCTCCGCACTGCAGCGGCGGCGCCGAAGCAGAAGGCACATGGCACATTTAAGACGCCGAAAAGCTGCAAAGCTTTTCGACACACACACGCACCCGGACGCTGCCGGTGGTGGCATGAAATCGCCCGCAGGTGGCGTGCCACCACGCTCGAATGCCCCTAGCGAGCGGCGGCAGATGAATGTGGCAGCAGCGCGACGAGTGCAGTGGCGTCGCAACCGACGAGGAGAGTCGCCACCGCCGTACGGGGATCTCTGCCACTGACGGCACATTGGCGCGCGCGTGAAAAAATGCATTGAGCGGGACCGGAAATGCGGCGCGGCAGCCGATGGCGCCGTCGAGGAGGAGCGCCACACACGAAAAAATTCCGTGCGCCATAGGGAGCGGCTAAGGCGGCGATGGCGCCGCGGTCACCTTGACGACGATGACGGCCAACGCGAATCTCGCGGCGATTGTAGTTGCGCCATTGACGTCGAGGAGACGACGTACGCACAACGACGCCCAAGGGACCGACATGCTAGGTGCGCCACTGGGATGCAGTTACGAAAGAGATGCCATAATTGGCCGCTTGAACGTTGGCGCTCCGCTAAAGATAGCCCGTCTGCGTAATTATGGAACAAAGAGGCGAAGGAGAAGAAAGTGCGGAGCAGAGGCAATTAGCAGAAGACAATGCTCAGCTGCAGTAGGCACATTAAATGTGATCACTTCTGTAAGCGTAGGTACACTTTAGCGTTCCTCTTTTTTAATCTTTACCTGTTCCTCCCTAGGAATTACCAATTACAGTTGCTTGTGATGAAATTAATGCTATGCATACCATATTTCTCCTTACTAACGACAAAAGACCGCTTTACCGTAAGCGCTAGTTTACTGTAATGACGGTGCTACTGTAAGTCCCGGCTGATGAGCAACGGCAAGGAACCGGCTGCGGAGCTACTGTAAATAGCTACTGTGGTAGTGACGCATTTACTGTACTTAGGTAGTGGGACAACCCCTTCCAACCCTAATGACCCATAACCTTAATGGTAACGCCCAACCTAACGCTGTCCTCCTTTTGGTCGTGACGGAAAGTGGTGACCCCGAGGTCAGCATTAGGACAAACATGATACTTTGGTGCAGCGTGAAAAACACGCTGTGGTGTGTGCTCAGACCCTGTTGTGCTTCTTGACCCCAAAACGTTTTCTTGGCAGCAAGGCGGCGGTATTTCCACACAAAATACTTCTCGTTTGCACAATTCCTACCAAAGTTTTTACGACACCATTTTTGCAAAAAAATTTTAGTCCTGAATGATCCCCAAAGACATAATTTAGACACGCTTACTTAGGTGGTACGCAAGTGTCTACGGCCAGGTATTTCGGAAGCATAGTTCCGCTTTTTGTATAATCGATGAACACTTGTTTCTGACCTCATTGTTCAGTAACTATTATTGGCAGCAGGCCCTATTTTCGTCCCGTGTTTACGTGCACCACTGCAAGCCGCACTTGCACGCGGTTCGTCCTTGTCCCCGCGTGTTTACGTCGATCCAGCAAAAGCACTTGTGAAAGCGAGCTCCTCCTCTCGCGAGGTCAACACCGGTTGCCCTTTTAGTGCAGCTATCACAGCGTTGTTTTTCACTTCTGTCCACTTTCTTCCTCTTTCCCGCAGGTTCCACTGGGAAGCAGTGCATCTGCTTCCCCGTTTCCTGCGAGTAGGCTCTGAACAATATTTTGCCTTCTCCTTTGCTGGCTATGGGAAGGGTTACAGTTCTTTTGGCCGCCTCCCAAGAAAGCCTTTGATTAATTTGGACAATTATCCCTTTAATTACTGTTGGGCAAGAGTGGCTCTCTTTTGATTTTCATGGTACTATTTGCATTTGGTAACTTCCTGCCCCATCTTTGTCACCTCAGATGCGCGGCTAAATCCGTCTGCTCTCATTCCACCTGCGCAGCATTTCATTCCCAATTTCAGAACAAAATGCATTGGCTCCACCACGAGGACTACAAGACCGAGACTACGCCGACGGGACTCCACTACACACCGGTATGTCTTTCGATATTTTCAAGCTTCAATTAGCCCTAGCTGAGCTGAGGAAAGCTCAAAAAATGCGTTCTTGCGAAATGACTATAAGCTCTCGTTGAACCCTCTGGTGGTTAGTCCGAGCTCTCGCGAAGTTCATGGCTTTTGGGAGATCAGCTTGAGCCGTTGGGCATCCAGCCCGACCCTTCGTAGGTTATTCTGGGTCCATGAGAGGCAACATGTAGCTCCCAGAAATCAGCTTAAGCTCCTGGAAGGTAACTTTGAGCTCTTAGGGGTCAACTTCAGCTCTCAGAGCCTACCTCGATTGATCCGATTGAGCCCATGTGAGGTCAGCTTAAGCCCTTTGGAGGTCACCGTAAGCTCTCGTGAACCCATTTTAAGCTCCTAAACGGTCCACCCTTACGAGGTCAGCATGTGTACTTTGGAGATCCGCTTCAGCCCCTGGTAGGCCTACTTTAGCCCATCGACGTTCAACCAAAAATACTTCACTTTCACAACATTTTGAGTACCTCTTGTGTTTAGGCAGCGGAGCACCGCGACCCGCTGACGCCGTTCTACACGCACGGCGCCGCGTACGACCACAACCCGGAGCCGCACGTGATGTACTTCGGCTCGCCGCCGCTCTTCGTCGCGGCCACCGTGCTCGCGGCCACCGGACTCGCCATGTTGCGTGCGCTGCCCAAGTGAGCTCGTCGCAGTGACCGCCTTCTGTACATAGTTGTTGGTGTTTCGCATGTATTTGTGTCTTTCGAGTCAATAAAATGGTTTTAAGCCGAACTGTGTTTTGCCTTGTGTTGAAGTATAGGTTAGACTCAGACGCGACACTTCCTGTACCGTACTCCGTACCGTACTATACACCCCAGTATACCCTCCGTGCCACCGAGTACGGTACGGTCCGTATTGAAGCCGTTCCACGGCTCGTACCAGTGTATTTTCAGGCGTAGACATCATCCATCACCCGTACCGAAGTGCGGCCCGTACCGTACTGAGCACGATATGGGCACGCTACGGAGAACGGGAACAGTACGGCTTATGGAGAACAGGAACAGTACGGCTTACGGTGCGTCTTCGCTTTGATCGATACTCGGAACCTAGCACGGTACTCGGGTACGGTACAACAGTACCGGTGGTAGAGATCCAGTCCAGCAGTCTTTTATCATACCATAAAGCCCGTAATTCCGGCCCTGGGGCCATAATTAGAGGGGCGGAAACTAAAGGGGCATAATTGTTTCGCCGTTTCGCGCGCCGAAGGTCCGCGAAAAAATTGTGAAAATTTTGCCCGGAATCGGATTGGGAAATTCGGTACATTTTCCGAAGTTCGGATTCGGATTCGATTTGGTTTATTTTTTTGACTTTCGGATTTGGATTCGGATTCGGTTAGAATTTCAAAAACCCCCATCCCGGGCACGTTGTCTGTTTTTCCCTGAAACCAAACAACGGGCGTAGCTGGGATCCTCAGGCTTTGAGGCTCTACTTAATCCAGCGATGAATGAACGGCAACTGCAGGCAAGACCAGTGGCAAATGGGCTGTAAATTCCACAAATAAAACGAAAGATTGTTGTGCCGGAGTCTCGGGCAGGCTTTTGGATTTTCACGTTTACTCACTTTTGTACCCCCCCCCCCTTCCCCTATGTGAACGGTTAGAGTCGTTGTTGTTCCCGCCATGTGAATACACAGATTTTATGGACGCCCTCTAGGCGCGGCGTTCAAGCCCATGGAACAACCCGTTGACGGTTTATTTCGTTACATTACAGCTTAATTTTCAGTAAAAGGTCCACATCTCAAAAATTAATTGCATGAAAAGAAGCAGTGCACGAATTGGGCCTTATAATCGTAGTGATTTTCGACAGATCCCTCATTCTTGGCCGGACCGCTTGAGGAGAATACGGTCGAAGCGTAGCGTGTTTTGCTTCAGTTCTAGAGATAACTGCACCTGACCCGCTGGCGGAAGCTTGTACTCCACATCATCATCCACATTGTTCATCCACGTTCGGTAGTCGCCGAAATCTTGCATCCCCGGAAGGTGGTCGTTCGCAGCGTCCCAAGCACCGTGCCGCAGCAACAGATGAATCTCGTTGAGGGCCGTGGACTGTTGCGCTCGCTAAACATTGCAGTGCAGTTTCCACCACCTGTGAACCTCTGTCATGGAAGAGCAGACCTGCCACTAGAGCCAAGGCCAAACTTGAAAGTTCTCGGCGTCTTCGTGGGCATATTTGTCTACCTTCGGCTTCGACGCGGCACCCTCCGTACCGTACTTAGCACCGTATATCCCGTACCGTAGAGTACGGTACGGCCCATGTTAAAGCTATACTAAGGCCCGTGCTAGTGCATTTTAGCGAGACAAAGACGTCGTACCAGATTCCGTACTGTGCCAGTACGGCACAGAAACTCCTATGGACCTGCGCCGTACCAAACCCCGTACCGTAGAATGTGGTACGCATTACGGTAGCGATGCGTACCTGTAAAAGACGACTTGGGAACGACGAAGTGATGGTCGTGCTGTCGACTTGCAAAATGACCCATTCAGCGGATTCTTGGAAGATGAATTCTAGCACGCCCTGTTCGGTAAAGCGAGAGCTTCCAGAGCCACAGATGTTCAGTCTCTTGATTTTCCCGACATATTTGACCAGAAATTCGTCCGATAGCTGCAGATGTTCTGTGCTTGTCCCTGAGAGACCCAGTTGAACTCTGCGCGGACAGAAGTCGATCAGCTGTCCCAGGTGATCTGGGCTCAAATGAGTGACGTCGCAGACAGCAATTTCCAGGCTGCTTACACGTCGGAATGAGCGCGCCATCTCGTGCAGGCTCTAAAAAACCGCTATGTAAACAAGGCCGATTCGTGCCTAAACGGGCCCAAATCGTTAGTAAGAAAGTACGGAGAGGTCCGCCAAGTCTGCCTGTTTTGACGCCCTCCCAGTGATAATTCCCACTGACCTGCGCGTGCACTGGATGAAGCGCGAGCTTGTACAAGATTATCACGTCCACAGTTGAGTGGCGCAAGCGATTCTCCAGTTCTGCCAGGCCGTCGTCAAGGCTGCTCAAGTTCGGCGAAGTTATCCATTGATCCTTGCTCCAAGTTTGCGGATCCGTAAAGGCGAGGTGGACCCGATGCGCTTTAACGCCAGACTTTCCTTCCTCCATCAGGCAGACCGTCATTAGCTGAAACATTGCGTGGTCAAATGTGGGTATTTCAAAGCATGTTTGGCAGTGGCTCTGTTGCATCGAGATGCCAGACACCGTGTGGATGTCAAAAATTTAGTGGAAAGTTTCGGAAACCACAAGCGTCGCATTGGCTTGGTTTTGCTATGCTCGAGCATTAGGACCCTCCGAGTACAGTGAGGCCGGCCTTAGCGCGCGTGTTGGTAATTCATGTATCCTTGTCAAGCGCTCACCTCCTCACCAAACGACGGCTTCAACAATTGGTCTTCGAAGCTCAACATGGCTGCGTATATGCGTCGAAGGCAGATATTCATTAGCTGTTGAGCATGGAACGTGCGAAAGTAGCGGCTGGTCAGCGGCCATGCGTCCAACGACGCGCGGTCAAGGTAGTGGGCTACGTCGAGAAGGATGCCACTTGGAGAATGCCCGCTCTTGAAGAGTCTGAATCACAACGATCCGTGATACAGCTCTTGACGTTCAAAATGGACCTCCTTTGTGCGTCGAGTGCGTATAGATGCTCGCTGCTCGCGATATTCAGCTGCTCGAGTTCTCGCTGCAGCTCATCGGCACGTCGGTGGATGCTGTCAAGCGCTTTCAAGTGGCGTTCGCGTTCCGTGACAGTCTTCCGCTTGAGGATACTTTGCCAGAGAATCATCCCTGAAAGGATTGAAAGGCACGATTGAGTTTGCAACTAGAGTGAGCAACATTAATGGATTGATGAGGAACGCAAGGGCGATATGTCACGTGAGTCTGATCGCGTTAAGCAGAAGAACATGCATGGAGGGAGGTTGTTGGTTCGCTGCGGTGACCAAAACTTAGTCCACCAGGGGCATTCTGGGAGCGTATTAAGAAAAGCAGTCAAAAAGCTGCTGGATAGAAGTAGCTTTTATAAGAGAACGAAAGAATTAGCCGGCGCTTGCGAAACGCATCCAGCCCCAATGACACAAGCGGAAAACAACGCACCGAATTCCGGCGATATCGCCGACTTGATTAATGTCCGCCGAGCGAACGCGAAACGGGCCTCCGGCAAAACAGTTGCTGCTTGGCACTGAGTCACTTTTGCGAAGCGATTCCTATCCTGACAGACGCACAGGTGCTGTCAGCGCAAAACACTCGGCAATTATACACTTCAGGCATGAGAAGATTCAGTTTTGAAAAGCAACCAAACAGGAAACGAACCAACCAAAAAAATGCACCGAAGTGTCTTCGTTAGCAGGTTCGCCACTTCGGCCGGGTACAGATGACGCGACGAATAATGGTCTCTCAAGTCGCTATATCATTTACGTAAGCACTTTTCCGCCAAGCAGAAAATTAGTTCAATACGCTTACAAATCTCAAATCGACGGGTCTCAGATGTGACAGTCGTACAAGTTCAGATCGATTTTGTCGTCGTTTAAGACACGTTTTTCACTCGTACGACGGTAACGGGAGCGTGACTGCTTCCAGTCGGAAAGCCCCACGGCCGACGACCCTAACCGGAATTTACGGCTTCGACGGGGGGTTCGGGCACCGTCCCTACCTAAAGAACACCTGCGGCATTCGTCGACCAGCGTGCCTTCGCAAGCGTGACGGGTGCGTGAAAGGTGTGACAAGGCTCTTAACAAGCCGGACGCGTTGTGGCCCATCGAAAAACTTAGGTATGACGTCGAGAAGCCGGTAAAGTGCGGCAAGATGATCACAAAAAGTGCGACTACAGCGGCCTGTAATAAAGCCACGAGAGGAAACCGTTCCGTACAACTGGTACCTAGGCGCAGGAATTAGTTGTGGTCGGATTGTGGTGGTACCCAGGCGCGTTGTGGTCGGATGAAGACCGCCTATCGTATCCCGGTGGGTTCCTACTAGAGATCGACAGCCGTACTGTAATACGGGCCGTACCCGTACCCGTATAATACGAGTACGGGTACGGTACGGGGTGGGTCCAGTACGGTACGGGTACGGTAGGGGGGGGGGGGTGCCCAGTACGGTACGGGTACGGGGGTCAATGTCGATCTCTAGTTCCTACTGGCCTTCCTTTTAGCTCACTTTGTGATGGACCCAAACATCGACCGCAAGCGCAGAGACATATTCCTAGTGTTACTAACACCTTATTCTAAAGCTACGCCTGTCCATTTAGGCCACGGCAAAGGCTTCGTTGTACGCAGGTGCCTTGAGGCTTCGCTTCATCCTTAGCACTAAGCTCTTTTCTAGCTTAATGCAGTTTTCTCACCAGCTTGCCTATTGTCTACCATCGCGTTAGGCACACTGCTTGCTCAACGTTTAAACCATTTATTTAAGA
Organism: Aphelenchus avenae; assembly: GCA_020875895.1. Classification (NCBI taxonomy): domain Eukaryota; kingdom Metazoa; phylum Nematoda; class Chromadorea; order Rhabditida; family Aphelenchidae; genus Aphelenchus; species Aphelenchus avenae. Next base: position 179,560 of record JNEY01000223.1, read on the forward strand.
CATCGAGCAAGTCGCGACGAAACCATACGTCCATTAAAACACGGTCAAGTATGGGACGAACAAAGAAAGAGAGAGTCGACGATAAAGCTGTCAATATTGCGCAGTGAAACACTGAATTGGACTCATAGGCGTACTGGTACAAACGAAAGAATTGCGTCTCAGGACGGACCAATGACGCTACAATCAACGGCAGTTTCCTTGACAGGGAAGGGGAAGAGAAGGGAAAATAATACGTCGGAACATAGGGCCGTTTCTAAAGACATTCGGGAGTACGAATTTTGCCATACACAGAGGAGAGATGGGCGCGAAATGGCACTTGAGGTATTGGGTGGCACAATTCATTATGAGTGGCTTAAGGAGAGTCGCCGACAGGAGGCGACGGCACGGGCGGCAGCAGGCCGGTGTGGACGGTGATAGTCGCGTTGCGGTTCACGCTGAACGCCGGGTAGTAGAGACCACGTGGCATGTTTCTAAAATGGCGATTGTTACATGACGTTCTGCGCTCCTCACAATTGCTCCTCACTTCAGTCAGTTGGTCATTCACTCTACAAAATTGCTCCTCTCTTCGCGAATACTCAATTATGTGGCCGAAGTTTTACGCTACTGACAGTTGCTCCTCACTCCTCCTGGTTGCTCCTCACTCCAGAACTTGCTCCTCTGTTCACAGACGCCTCTTTCTCCCAACGACTAGGCTGATCATCGCTGTCACCTCCACTAAGTGCTCCTTAACACATTACATACTCATTGCTGGATGCTCTTTATAGAGCGCTAAATCTTTCGTGCTTTTTCATGACCACTCACACCTCGAACTACCTTCGACCGCTCCTCTCAGCTATTCGTCCCCTACTCCCCACAACTCTCTTCTGCCCCAGATTACACACAGCTCCATGCTCCTCACAACTGGATCCTCCCAGTCTCCTTTAACCGACCCTCATTTTTGCTCGTCTGGACCACTGGGCCACTTCTCCTCCAATATCTGCTGCTCAAGCTAAGAACTCGAAACTTACATGAACGCGTAGCTCACGCCCTCTCCCGTGACGGGTGAGTCGTTCAGGAAGAAGGAGAGCTTTCCGACGTTGCAGTCCATGAGGATCCCGATCACGCAGCCGGCGCCGGTCATGCCGCGTCCCACGCGGCCGTGGTGCGCGTCGTTGTGCATGAACCAGGAGCGCTCCCCGTCCACGTACATGCACCAGCCGTGGATGTCCTTGCCTGAAAGTTGGAGGATCAGCATTGGGGTCGAAACGATAAGGAATCAGGGCTGTCCAAACATGAATCGGAAGCTTAATCCGAGCTCTAGGAGCTTATTCACGAGCATGGGGAAGCTTAGTCCGAGCACTCGGAAGCCAAATTCGAGCGATGGGAAGCTTTGCCCGAGCGCTAGGAAGCTTAGTCCGAGCACTCGTAAACTCAATCCGAGCACTGTGAAGCTTCGTCTACACACTCGGAAGACCAGTCCGAGCGCTGGGAAGCTTCGTCAGAACGCTAGGAAGCTTATTCCGAGCACTGAGACGCTTTGTCCGATCACTCGGAAGCTTAATCCGAGCACTAGTGAGCTTTACCCGGCCATTACGAAGCTTCGCCAGAGCACTCGGAAGTTCAGTTAGAACGCTGAGAAACTTTGTCCGAGCACTAGGAAGCTTGACCGAGCGCCCGGTATCGTGGCTCAAACGCTTCTAACGGTCTTACCGAGCATCAAGTTCCGGTTGACGGACGGCTGCGCCACGCCGACGACGATGTCCGCGTTGGCCTCGTGACGGTCCACCGTGACCTCCCAGTAGTGGACGCCCTTCGAGAAGGAGACCGTGCCGAGCACCACCTTGTACTCGAGCGTCGAGCCGGTGACGGTGGCGAAGTCGTTGCTGAGCAGGATCTCCGTCTGGGACGGCGACTTCGTGAGTTGGAACCAGGCCACTGAAAAGCACATATAGTTGCTTTGGTGATCTTAGAGCAATTCTCAGGACACTGATGAGAACACCTAACGACTGAATGTGTACCAAGGAGAAACGCAGGACTAGGTATGATAGAAGTGATGATCTATCGAGGAGGATTATGGCTGTGAGGAGTAAAGGTCGGAAACCCTACAGGTGGTACACGCGTACCGTGCCGTACTGCCGTACTATCGGTACCGAGTACGGTACGGGTGGTGAGGACAGTACGAATCACAGTACGGGCTGGGGTTGGCCAGTACCGGGTACGCACGGCTCCAATTTCTAGATATTTAGCACTAATACGGTCTGTACTGGTACCGTACCGTACATATTACGACCCGTTACTGCCATACCGCACCTTATTGTACGTACGGAATACGGTTGGGGTGGGTCAGTATGGTACGGAGTGCGGTACTCGAGCGGTTGCCCATCTGTAGTCTTGAGCATGGTGGTCACGAAAGGAGCAATTCAAAAGGACCTACGGTGTTAGGTAAGCTACTCTGGATGATAACCCTGAGGTGCGGAGTAGACAAAGGAGGAACACAGGAGCGACGGAACGGTCAGAATTGACGCTTACTTTGAGCGGTTTGCAGTCGGACCGGCTCGCTGTACGGGCTCTCGCCGGCCGAGTTGAACGCCTTCACACGAGCGTTGTACAGCGAGTCGAAGTGGAGTCCGTCGATGGTGCAGCTGTTCTGCGGGCCGCAGTAGACCTCCTGAAAGGACGTGATAAATCGTACATTTCAGTGAACTTAGGCCTTGAACTAAAGGTCGACACCCGTACCGCATTACAGACATACCGTACTTCGTACCATACAGAGTAGGGTACGGAAGGACATACAGTACCCGACACTTTGCAAGAGTACGACGGCCTGTACCGTACTGGCCGGTACGGAGTACGGCCGTGCCGCACTGGTACGGTACGGACTACGGCCATCGTACCATACTCGGTTCGAAGTACGTCACGGGCCGTACTGGCACGGTACGGAGTACGCGTACGAGGCAGGCTGGTACGGTACGGGGTACGGTCTGTACCGCACTTGTACTCCGTATTGTCCTGGTACGGAACTGAGTACGGTACGGGGGATCCAGTATTGTACGGCTCGCAGTACGCCTGCCAATCCTCACCTTGAACAGCGCGTCGTCCCTGCCGGAGTCGATCTCCAGAATGTAACCGTCCACCGCGGCACCATCGTTGGGGCAGTGCCACTCCAGCGAGACGGAGTTGTTCTCCGCGGAGCACGCGTTCGCGTCAAATTCCGGCGGAGAGGGCGCTAAAACCATCGAATTAGCTGCCTTAGTTAGGGTCACAGTCGAACTTAACGATAGAGAAATGACACGTCGGACGAATATACCAACCAAGAAACGATAGAAAATGTGATAAGATTTAGTGCGAAGACGGTTAGTGCAGTTGACCTTTAGGAGTAAGCACACTTGTTCTTAAGCCGCCCAAACCAGAACTGTGCCAGAAATCCGATTTACAAAGAACGCGACCATATGAAGCAGGAAAAAGCTTCGAGCCCCTGCGGGATTCGAACTCGCGTTTTCGGATTCGGAATCCGACGCCTTATCCACTAGGCCAAGGGGCCGTCCTGGCGTAAACAAGGTCTATCGCTCAAGTACGCAACAAACGCTGGAAACGAAAGCGTAGCGTAAACAAGGCTTGTCAGAACCGTAACCGGCTTCATGTTTGCAAATGATGAAAGACAAAGACTAGCTGTATTCAGGCGAGGTTTTTAAGCAACTTTTGCATCGATATCCCGCCAACGATGGCTTGGAACAAAATACATTTTTACACGATTTCGGGCAAAAACGCTTAATTTAATTTCGGTTTTTGACTAGCCTGGTTGTGCAGAATGCGGTCCACAAGGTTCAACTGAGTGCAAAAAGGACTGTGCTTTGCATGTGCTACAACCACGATACAGAGACGAAAGACAAAGTAGTCTGTCAAGTGCGTGTTCGATTAGTACCTCTACTGGCGTCACCGCGCATTCTACCGCCGCCGACGGACACTGAAGCGTTATGAGTTCGGTTAGTGTCACTTATTTCGAATTTTTCTGCTATAACGTTGAGAAGGCGTTAAGTTAGATGACTCTGAGCCTTGCAAGGCTTTGATGAAGTATGTTCATAGAGAATGTATGCTGGAACATCGTGTCAACTTTATCCAGAGCCCGATTTCAAAGGAAGCACGCAGGGTGTTCGGAATGGACCGTTGGACACTGGACCGTAAGGACGGGACAACGTAGCCTAAGGCATGGTGAAAACCGCTAATATCCTAAGAGACTGACTGCGACGTGGGGCGTACCTTTGAGCTGCGAGAAGTCGAGCATCTGAACGGCGTACTGCAGCGGCTTCGTGTCGAGACTGAGCACGAACTCCGCGTCCACCTCCGGCTTCGTGCGCATCTCCTTGCTCCACATGAACTCCTGGTTCGTGGCGCGAGTCGCGAGAGCGTTGCTGACCTAAAAAGGCAGTGCACTTCCATCTCGGGCATGTCCTCAATGCCTGGAGCTGTGACTGCATGAACTTGACTGTACTGAACTGTTATGAACTGAACCATTCCTTTTCGATGCTCCAGCAATTCTGGTTCACGGACTCTCAAGTTCAGTCAAGCATTAAACCTAGGTCAAAATCGGACAAAATTAACCATTGCAGTGCGTTATTTGGTCAAAGTATGCCTAAGTTTTTTATATTTCCTGTCACCGACATGTTCCGTTACCCGAATACTGCGGATACGTAATTCAATTAAACTTCCAAGGTCAGCTAAATTTTCCTGAATTGAACCAGACCCAGCTCGGTTCAAGTTCACCGGATACCCGAAAAATCCTAGTTCACCCAAGCACCGACCTGGAGGTAGCAGATGGGGTCCGGCTCCTTGAGGATCTCGATGCAGAACTGAATCAGCGCCGTGGTCTTGTTCAGGTGTCCCGCACAGCGTCCGATCTGGTCGCGCAGGACGCGCCGCTTTGCGTCCCGCTCGTTGTCGGCGAACTGCAGCAGCTTGCCGCGCTTCTCCTCCAGCATGGCGACGAGTGCGTCGATCTGCATGTTGATGCCCGCCTTGAAGTCCTCACAGTTAGCCTGAAGTGCTACGTGTTTAGGATGAGCGTCGATAAGAGGCTTACGGAAATCGTGTCCTGCGTCGTCTTGAGCCTTGAGATGTCCTCCGTCGCATGCTTCGCCTTCTCGCTGAGCAGCTGTAGCGTCTGCGAGAGGTCGCTCTAAAGAAGAAACGGTAGGTTTTTGGCACTCTTCCGGTGAATATTGACACGAAAGGTATACTACCTATTAGAGCAAGAAAAGTGAATGTTTCATGTTGAAGGGCGATAGAGCAAGCAGACGGTTCTGGTTTCCGAAGGACGAAGTAGGAGCTGGGATACGAGGACCCATGGGTATCGAAGCTCGTCATTAAAGCGAAGTATCCCTAGCCGCTGTTCATATGGACCTCACTCCAATGCTCTGCGGACCTGCCTCGTGTGCATTGCGGACTTTAATGTCATGCCAGTCATACTTCCCTGCTCAACCGTGTCGGCTTTCGTGTTACGCTCGGAACTCAGCTGTAAGCCGGTCGGATTTTGGTCACACGACACATTCTTGGCGTTAACATGTTAGCTCCCTGCGTTTTTTTCGCCGGTAACACTCTCCGACTGCGCATTGACCCCTCGTACCATCAAAGATCGCGGATTAGTCCCGCAATGTCAGCGTGAAACTTTGACCTTTCGTCTTCACTTTCCCCTGCTGTCTCGCAGACGTTCACACTAATTCGCTCGGAGTCCACTCATTCATTGCTTAAGAACACATTACGTCAACGAGGGCACTTTTCGCCGTGCGCGCGCGAGCATCTGGCCCATTCACGCGCCTGCTGCCGTCGACGACGCGCTGAAGTGCGCGGATTAGGTCGACCTCGTCGCGGAGTTACGCTCGACACTTTTACAATTGCGCCCCTGCGAAAACAATGCGTGCATATGGCGCCCTGCCGGGATGAGTTTCAGACGTCCACGAACGGAGACTTTAAGCCGATGATTCACGAGGCGATCCATCATTGCATATTTGCACTTGTGTCGGTTGCAAATCCGGCGGTAATGGCCCGTCTTAGGATGTGAGCAGGGACGTATGATGCCTTTGTTCGGATATATTTACGACGAGCTGCCTCAGAGGATAAAGGGAAGAAGATTTGTTGCACAGGGAATGCTCCTAGCTTGAGCACCGGGCATCACCGATTAAAGCCATGAGAGCTTTTGAATCAACGTTTCCGATGACAAAAATTTTTTTGCAATGAACTGAACTGCAGGTCGAAGTCAGTTCAGTTCAGGAGGTCAATTCAGTTCACCGAAAGCCAGTGATTTTGGCAGTTCACCGAAGCGCTTTCTTGAGCTGAGCCTTTCGACGACTATAAGCTCAGCCTACGGTATTTTTATCTATGAATCGTAGAATCGTGCAGCGGACTTTACGCTACTCCGATCTCTTCGTTGGCTAGCGAGTGGCCATGATTAAGCCTGAGGTTCGACGCCGTGCCGTTATATACTGCGGTGCCGTGATGTTCTCAGCCATCATGTATGCCACTGTTCCGAAAAACGGAACGGATTCAAAACAAACCGTGTGTTCTGTTACGACAAGCACGTTCTGTGCCGGTTGCAGTGCGAACACTACGGCATTTTTGAGCACATTGAACAGAAAACGGCGGAGGAATAGGTCAGAACGGAACGGAAACAGCACATTGTTCCAATGCCAGTAATTCAGCGTGGGACCCCTATAGAGGCCGGGTTACTGCCCTTCTATCGAAAACATGTACTGTTTTTTGTTTACAAAATCCGATTCCCCTAGCATCAGACATGTTCTCGAACCCGTTCGTTTGTCCATGCTTATTGTTCATGCTTGCTGACCGCCCGTTGTCCATTTTCCGCCATTCGACGCTAGCGCAGAAATCAAGATAATGAGCGGTTTTCACGCTCTAACGCCTCGCGCATGCGAGGCGCAGCAATCTGACGCGCTTCATGCGTCGCGCGCTAAGGTCAGCGCCGCCGCCGCCGCTAATAAATCGGCTGTCTCACTGCGCGCGGTGGAAGACTGAGTGATTGGCCTGCTCACAGATTGCTTATGACAACCATGCCGGTTTTGGCTGGGCCCGTCGGGCGGAAGTGCGCGGCATATGGTGCGCGTCGCCCGGCGGATAAGCATGCGCAAAATGCCACTTAGCGCCCATGTGAATTGACGCCCATGAAGCAAAAGAGGGCTTTTGTTGGGCGGAGAATGACGCTTGTTTGCCGGAAGTAGACAAGCATGCGAGGAGAATGGCATGGGTTTTGAATGGGGTGTGGAAAAGGCAACGCTCGTGAGCATAAAAATCGGTCGGACTTGGGCTACTTGGGCTGTCCATACTCTGAAGGAGTGTTCAGCAGGTCACGCTGAACTTTCTGATGATGCTTACAAGAGCTCCAGAACAGCTCACGTGGAGTTGTCCGAGCTCCAAGGAGCAACACAGAACGTTTAAATAACGCGTGTCAGAGGGCTCTCAAAGAGCCCAGGTCGAGCTCTTTGGTGCTAACGAGAGCTTCTAAGCTGTTGACCTCTCGGACGCTCCAAGGAACTGCGGAACGGATCCCTTTGAGCTGGCACAAGAACTTTCATCACGCCCACGTTGAGCTCTTTGGCGCTCTTGAGAGCTACTATCTAGGGCAACCTGTTTGATCTCTTGCGTAAGGATGACTCTTGCACGCGAACGATCCACGAAAGCATTCGAAAAGAGCTCTCAGATTTTCGTAATTAGTCGCAAGTTCTTCTCCCCTCCAAATCCGCACTTTCCCCATTCGCTCATGTGATTTCATTCTTCTCAATCCATCCTCAATTCATTCACCCATTGAACAAACTGAGAACAGGTGTCGCCCGATGGGATCCCACTCGTTGGAAGACACATCCGGGTGGGTAACATGCGGCTGCACGGGGCGCACATCCGGCCGTCGGATATCAACAAATAAATCCGCTCGTTTATCAATCCGACAGCGGAGAGGAGGCGGCAGGTTGGCGCCTGACTTAGCGGATAAGAAATCATTTCCCGGGGAAGCGGGAAAGGAGCGAGGAAGGAGATGGTTTAAACAAACAATGCAGCCGAGGATGGTTGAGACTTTGAAGCAGGAGCTGCCAGTTTAGAAAGCCGAGTTCATGCGCATGACCAGCTCTCCGCAAATTATGCACAGCTCTCGGCGTTCGTGCTGATGCAGGCCTCTCGGACGCTTGTCCGCAGGTAGAGCTCTCAGAAGCAGAATGCTCAAGTACTGCTCGATTTTTCTCATATGCTCTCGACGCTCGACGAAGGCCTGAGCCGATCTGCCAGCTCAAGCAGTCTGAGGGCCGTTCTAAGCTCTCTTAGGTTTAACTAGGCTCAATGAAGCCAAACACGCACTTCGGCACCTTAGCCGAGTTCCCCGGTTTAGTGATTCACTCCTGAGTTGCACTCCTTTTGCCGTTCATTTGTGGCTTTTTGCCAGAAACATCATGTGAATAAGGGTTCCGACTGATGATTTGCGTCTTCATCGACGAATTTTACAGCGCTATCGGATGTCACCTTTGTGGTTACGACTCTTGCCTGACCGACGATGACCCAGGGAGCCTTTGTGCATATGCCGCAAGCGGTCCGAAGTGACCAAGTATCGGTGGACTAGTCCCTTGTGGCACTTCCGAGTGGACAATTGTTCGCTCCAAGGCGGGAGGTCCAAAAAGAGCCTCGACGAGGTGGACAACTGTCACTTGTCTTGTCCACCACTATTGTCAGACATGGCGGCTAACGGACCTCAAAGGTCTTGGACAAGTGTTCCGGGCGACAAATTGGACTATCGAAGCGGCGACAAGGACTGGACGGATGTCCACCCCGATCAGCAACTGTCCAGTCAGCGGTGACAAATGGGGATGAACTAGGCGCCAACGAGTGAAAATCGTCCGGAAAGAGTGCAAAAGCGGTTAATGGGCTCTAACCAATCAATTAATTGTAAGCCGGTGGACGAAAGTGGACAACTCGGTCTCTGGAGGTGTAATTAGCGGTGCGACTCCTTTGGACAAAGCCAATGTTTGGATTCGAATCGCGGTAGTTAAGGGAAATTAGACAAGATTTATGTTCTTTACATTTGCAGTTGGACTTAGCTTGGTTTTTCGTGTTCGACCTGGTTGTGGACAAGCGTCCCAGATGATCGTTAGAAATGACAGTGTTCGACACAGGCGCACAGTCGTGGGAATTCGACTCCTCACACGGTTGTTTACTGCCCATCGTCCGCATGTCTACTTGTTTGAATAACAGTCGACTGGTAGCTCGCTGATAAGCCAGCTACTTCCACAGCGGCGCATTGTCCACTGGGAACCTCAAGGGGCCAGGAATTTTCACGGAAGTCCTACGCAGTGCAAGCCCGCGAGCATGCGATAAGCCGTGAGAAAGCGTCAAAGAGGTCGCCGAGGGTCTGCTTGGACTAGCAAGAGTAGGAAAGGGCAAAGGAGTTTGGAACTGTTCGAGAATTAGTCAGGAGAAAAACGTTTGACACACAATTTTCTCCGCATAGCAAATGCGTACTTTTCCTCGAAACACATTAAGCTATGTATTTCTTTGTTAGGCGCTGCCCCAGACTGCATTATTCCTCGCGCGTCTGTTGCAAAGACATCCAATGAGTTATCGGCAATTATTTTCGCCATTGCCGAACGTTTATTTATCGCTGTGAACACTAATCCCGAAATCCTTTCAAGCCCTCCTTTCGGTTCGTCATTGAGTCCACACAGCGGTTCCCGGAAGGACACCGCCGGATTTGCTAGTGGACAATGAACAAAAACACTCAGCGAGGATTTAGCGATCGCAAAAGCGGCAGGATCTTTGATGATCATCAAAGATGCGCACTCATTTGCACCTGCGCAAGAGGAAGATGGAACGTTTGCGCAAGTTGCACAACCCATCGCTAGCACCTTCAG